>CABFWB010000188.1:384300-425426 GCA_902151455.1 Timema bartmani
ATCACCGGAAAACCAGACTAAACAAGCTTGACGTTTAGTCCGTTTACCCACCAATGTGGGTGGCCACTCAGTACAACCTGATGGGATTCGAACCCCAATCTCCCCGTCATCAGCGGGCCAGTCTATTGTGAGAGTGAGGCCTTCCAGGGGTATTCAACCTTTTTATGTCCAGGGGCCAAAGTTTTTGTCTCTTTTTGGCTCGTGGGCTTCAATACTGTACCGATAATATTCGGGCTGAATAAATATTAAAATATCGTATAATCTCATTCTTAAACACTTAAACTCACACTAGGCATTAGGATTCCTTGTGAAGTATGTTCCCTGTTGTTTCCTAGCGAGATGTAGAATCTATCTTGTCTACTAGAGTTGCCATTTGCCAGTTCAAATTACATTTGTATAAAAACGTAATACTTTTCTTCGGGCAAAACAACAAGAATCGTTTATAAAATAACGTAAAATACATAAATAAAATGCGTATTTATTTTATTAGTTGATTATGTAACATATATATCCGTATTTGTCATTTTTTTTCTCTTGAGATAATTTTATTTTTTCCGTGAGATAGCGGGCCGCAAAAAATGTTACCACGGGCCGTTGTTTGAAGACCCGTGCCTTATTGCTTTCGACTATCAAATCATGTAAAAACTTAACTTCTTTCATTTATATAATCGTGAAATAAATCTGTTTCTTTGTTTGCCACTCTTCAGAGAAGCTAATGATTGTAAAATAGAAACGTCCGCGTACAAGAAAGACTGTAAACAAAGTAATGAAGATAACGACCATTTTACTAGAAAAGGCAAAACCATAATGATTAAATTTCGAATTGTCTTGCAAGAGATTAATAGCCTCTCTAATAGTTTCTTATCCCACTCACCACACGAAGGAAATAACGACCGATAAAATGAAGGGTCTGCTTAGTAATTTCAGGGCAGATTGTCGGTTCAACATTCTGTTACATTGACAGGTAGGGGGGAAAAAATGGCTTCGAATGATATTTAAAATGGGAATAATTTAGAATTTCATCAGGGCTTAACCAATTTCAAAACGAGCAAATACCAAATATTTTTAATCACAATTATTGGATTTAATTAGTTCTACCTCAACTTTGATTATATTTTTTACTTTCTTATATTGTAAATGTAAAAATGTTAAATTTTGAGAATATATATGAACTTAATATATTACGTGCCCTCGAATTAAAAATAGTTAAAATGCTTTCCATCCCTATGTATGTCTGTCTACCTGTCCATCTATATAATGTATGTTTGTTTATATATATATATAATAACATGGGCCATAGCCATTTATTTATTATATATGGTCATTATCTCGAGGTTAAATTCTAATTCTAATTCTATCTCTAAAATTAAGGATAATTTACCTATGGCTGATAAAAGAAAATTTAAAAAATATCGAAAATTGCTTTAACTAGTCGATCTCAGAGGTCTTGGGGCAAAGTGCTTGCCTCAGGACCCGATGTTCGTGGGCTCAAACCCAACCGGGGTTGACATAGTTTTCTTTAGGGATAACAATCCGTAGCACAACTTTCTTCGGAGAGTAAGTAAAGCCGTTGATTCCATGCCGATTGTGGTGTGTAAAAGAACCCTGGAAGGTATGTGGAAATATATTTCCCGGCAAAATAAGTAGGCTCTTTCGCTCTCGCTCGTAGACATTCTCGTGTGTTGATATAATCGGTCGATTCATAAAGTGCACGTTAAATACTTTAACTATTTTGCTCAATCTGTATTTCTGGAGAGGGTTTTACGTGATAAATAATATTGGGATTTTTTTTTCGGATAAAAGTTTAGTTAATGGTAGTATATTAATGATAAATTTTGAAACTTTGAAATCAATCTAAGATAGGTTTATGGATATTGCTCCAAATTTATATATAAGGGATGTTTTACATAATAAATAATATTTACTGTATGATTATTATTTTATTTTTTTTAGAAAAATGTGGTTAAGTGTAGCTTACTGATAATTGAATGTTTCAAAATTGAAATATCTCGAAAAATACTCTTGTTTGTTTTGTTTTTCCAAATGGGTATTTGGGAAATTTTTTCATGGTAAATAAAAAACAATAGATGTTCACTTGTTTTTCTGGGAAAGGGGTAGTTTAGTGTTGACCGACTTCTGAAAATTTTGCCCCAAAATTCCATGACTAGATAAATAAATTGTGTACGATTGTATGGATCTCAAATCAAAATTAATAAAACACAAGAATATTTTTTTAAATAAATTTAACAAGTAATTATCATTCCCTAATTATTTATAATATATTTAAATGTGCTTTTGTTTCATATTAATTAAATTTGTCCTTCTTTTATGTGGAATATTAATACTAAAGTATTACACCTTTGAGGTAACTCGGTTCTATATCGTGAGGGAGAATACAAAGAAATACTGATTATAACCATACAATTTTAAACCATCATTATGTGGGTAAAGGGTGACCTGGTGGTCTAGGGGTAAGGTGTCAGATTTCTGTGCTGGGGTCCAGGGCTCAATCCTAGGTCCCGGCACAGATTTATCTAATTGCCAAATCCTTCCTTCACCTCTGACACAAGACGTGTATTAATCACAACTTGTGAATGTGAGGAATGCCAGGCCTCCACCGTGGTTCGGATCCCACGTTAAACTGATTTCATCTCACAATCACCCTACCATTACACATTAGCGTAAGTGCGTATAACCCGAACGGGTAGTAAGACGTGGTGCTAATTATAATAATAATAATAATATAATAATATAATAATAATAATAATATAATACTAATAATAATAATATAATAATAATATAGGTAAATCCTGAAGAATCTTTAAAAAATACAAACATATTAATATGCTTTAGCAAAATGTTTTAAATAAACTAAAGAAGTGGCTGTTTATATCACCTAATCGAATGTGATTATGAGGGTATATTTTTTAAACTATTTAAAACAGTTCTTCTAGAGAGGGATTGGGAAAACTAAACTATGAAAAAACTAAGTCTTATTTATCTAGTCGACATACAATTACATACTTCTGGGTCAGTTTTAATTGTGTTAACCCCATCTCGAACCTTCTGGTTAGCTAAAGGGAATAATTACTAAATCCAACATTTAAAACTCAAACTCTATGATAAATTGGGATAAATGCAATCAATTCTCATGAAATCTACTCCCGGAAATTGGTACCAAGCCTTACCGTCAGGAAACCATCTCAGTCACTGGAGGTCTAGGACCGACACGAAGAAGATTGAGAAGCTACTAAAAGAGTTTACATCAATCAACATCCCACTTTATTATCTAAAGGACATGTCTAATAGAACTGATTTATCGCGCTAGGAATTGTTCTTAAGACAGGGAGACGTGAATTTAAGGTAGATACGAACAATTGCCTTGCTTGAATCAAGAAAATAAGATTGGTATATGGAAGGACTTTTTTTATGTTTGAGAGTGGAATTGTATTTGTTTGATGCTATTATTATTATTATTATTATTATTATTATTATTATTATTACTATTATTATTATTATTTATATGAGGTATTTAAAGTGCACTTTCTGAAACGACTTATTATATCAGTACACACGAATTTCTATGAGTGAGAGTGAAAGATTCTACCAATATTTCCGGGAAAGGTATTTCCACATACCTTCCGGGGTTCTTTTAGATGCCACAACTGACATGGAACTGACAGTTTTACTTTCCCTCTGAAGGAAGTTGTGCTACGGATTTTTATCGCTCATGAAATATCCGTCCACCCCGGTTGGGTTTGAACGCACGAACATCGGGTCCTGAGGTGAGTACTTTAACCCAAGGCCACCGAGGTTGATTTTGATGCAATTAATTTTGAATTTTATTGCTTAATGTTATAAAATATATGTTCGTCATTAGAGTTTTATTAACTTAATAAAGGTTGAGGGGGAGGATTTGGTGGGGGGGGGGGGGGGGAAAANTGGTTAAGATAAGAACGTAAATAGATGATCAAAATGGACGAAGTTCTGCAGATAAATGGTATTGTTTGTTTGAAAAAAGTTCTACTTTTGTACACATTAATTTTTAACACAGATGGTTTATTTAAATATTTGGTGTGGGTATTGATATAAAATCTATTGTGTTTAGATGTGGTTATTGAGTAAGATGTTTGGGTATGGTTAGAGATATTAAATATGGTGGTATGACTATAAATACAAGGGATATAAAAACGGCAATAAATAGGAGAAGTGCCTCAGGGTTGCCATTAACTATAAAACGATTACAGTTTTCTTCTTGTCTTACTATCCGTCCAGGTTATCCGCATTTAATTACTTTAGTGAGGTAAGTAGAATTTAGAGGGATATTTTTAGCTTCGCGCCTTACTACCCGTTTGGGCCATAGGTTTATGCACTAATTACGCTAATGGTTTTAGGGATGAGGAAGTTTATGTTTAGAGGAAGCGTGTCCGAATTTGTGTGAAGGGTGAATGGAAAACAATTGAGTAAAAACCACCTTCAGTACACCCAACCGAGATTCGAACCTCAATCTCCCGTCATTAGTGGTCTAGTCTACTGCGAGAGTGGCAACTTAGACCATGCAGCGACCAAAGCGGTTGTGTTGTTGTTTTTTTGTTGTTGTTTTTTTTTTTGCGGAAAGGTACCTTTATTTGCGTGAAGGGATTTAAGTTACAGCCATGGTAGTTACGATATTCAAGCTTCTTGGATATCATAAGTGGTTGAAATACTAACAATTATGAGTTAATTCTTTTGTACTATCGCATGCGTGAAGGCCCCACCAATTTATTGTAGCCTAAACTCATAACGAAAATATCTTCCTTTAGGAAATCTCTTTAACACTTTGAAGATGAAATAAAAATATTTTCCTATATCGCCTACGTCTTCCTTTTTTACCTCCCGTCACGATTATTTAATCCCAAGCAGAAATCAATAGCGACGGAAGAGTATTCCGTCCTTATATTCGGCATGGAGCTTGACTATTCAGAGCGGAGAATATCGAAAGCTCAAAAGAGGGAGGAACCTCACATCAAAAGCGAACGAATATATGTATCAAAAGTTCACCTAAACCTTATATCAAAAGCGATATCTCAGTATGTAGCCTACTTAGAAATCTATATAGACAAGGACCGGTACTGACTAGGGATTTGACAAAAGTATCGGCACTTTACTTGATATTTTCCTTTCGATACTAGTATATTTTTAGTCGATACTTATACTGGTATTAGTACTCACAGCCCGGTATCGGATCAGTATCGAAAGAAACAAATTTTGTTATCTTTACTCAAGCTGGGATCAAATATATACTAGGGTGGGTTGTGGAGGAGGAACAAATTAGACTATTTCTCAATTATCATTCATTATCTGCACGACAATCAAGAAACAACTCTAGCATTCAATCTCCTTTAGCTCATCATAATGTTCTTTCATCTTTGTTTATCAATACATCCTGATGTCTGACCCAGGCGACGGGGGTGAATGGCAACCCCTTCCTTTATCAGTAAGCACGGTCATCACAAACTAAACAAAATAATCTTTTGTAGAGCTCAATGTACCCAGTTAACTCATGGGTGCCCCAATCAAACGAAGCAGAAAAGTTTATGTGCGTTTCGATACTAATATGGTATCAATATTTTTCTTCCGATAATTTTAGCGAGTACAGTATTGATACTTTTCTTTCGATACTACATCCCTAGTACTGATCCCATTAGATCACAGCGCAGCTACAAGATAACTACACTCATAGGTAAACAAACTGCATAAGATACATTTTTGGACAATCAGGCGGGTCACAATTATTCTGAATGATTTCCTTTTTACAGCATTCTTTGGGAACGCGGACTAGGCCCTTATATATAGTTGAGATTCAGGTATCAACCAATCTCCCATTTGACCAGAACTGCTGGCTATTCGTATATTGGAAGTTTGGTTAACTCCCAAGTTTTAGACTAAAAATTCATTTTACAATTTGTTTTGACAATCAAACACAATTTTAAAAGGATGTATTATTCGTGAATACAAATTTGTAAATAATATTATCCTTACACATATAAAATATTAAGGATAAATATTGCGAGCCAAATATACTCTCTGAGATTATTTTTTTTTAAATACACAAAGAAACAGCAACATAAATAAAGTTAGGGACTAAACAAATATTGGATTTTATATTATTGCCGGGGTCCGATCAACATTTACATAATGTGTAATAAACATTGAAATAACCATCAGAAACATCATAACTTTTCTATAACACACTCTTAGGACTCGGGAGTGTTCTCTGAGGAGGACTCGGGGGTGTCCTCTGAGGAGGACTCGGGGGTGTCCTCTGAGGAGGACTCGGGGGTGTCCTCTGAGGAAGACTCGGGGGTGCTCATACCACTAAACAAAAACAAATCAAAATCAAATAATTGAGACACACTGATTTATAAGAACACTAAAAATTTATAGTTGTATGTATAATAGAACAGGAGAGTTTGTTCTGTGAAACAAATGCCTTTATTTGAACTACGCACTAAATAGTTAAAGAATAAAATTTGACATACCACTCTTGTAAATTGAGGTTTTAATTTAATATTCTTACTGAATAATTTGTAAGTCAAATAATCCTGTGCACTACTAAACCCGAGTTACTCAATGCTTGTTAAATAGAGAGACTTAGGTTGGTTTTACGTCAACTCTTTGTATTTGCACATCGCGAACAAAAAGAGTCCCATCCTTCTTTCTCTCTTTCCTTGACTGTGTAGTCATTGAACCGACTTTATGGGCCACTCCTCCGCCGAGTCTACACGTTTCGACTTCTATAAAGGAGATGTAAGACTAGAACTACGGTAAGACTGCTTGAACAGCGACCAGTTGTGAGCTATTCTGAGAGAAATATAGATAGTCTTGTAGGAAGAACAGTATCTGAGGGTAACAAAAAAATATGAAAATAGTTTTACATATCTATACGTCAATCTATCACAAGCGATAGCTACAGATCAATGTGATCTGTAGCTATCGCTTGTGATAGATAGTAAGTATTAAATTCTATAAAAATAACACAAATAAAATTATATCAATGTTAACCGCATTTTTACTTTCTCTCTATCTTACAGGTAGAGAAAGTATGGTGATCGTCAAAAAAATCGAACTCGAGATTTTGATGAATCTTGACGTTTCATGACTCCCTGAATTCGAAAAAGTTGTTTTTGAATTTCCGTCTGTCTGTCTGTCTGTACCTCCAACTAGAGCCTAAACTATTTTACCGGTTGAGCTAAAATTTGATATCTAGGGTTTTCATAGGGTTCCCCCGAGGGGTTTTTGGAATTGGATATCTACCCCTAAAATTAAGGGTAGTTTACTGAAGGGCAAAAAGAGAAAAAGTCGATTTTCTCAAAATCGGCTCTAACGATTTTGATTAAATTTCATTTATAAACATTAATAAATATTCCAAACAAAATGGCTACCCTCAATATTTCGGCAAAATGGCTTTAAGGGCTCCGGTCTGATGCGTCAATTAACATTTTTTATAATAGCTCCGAAACTATTTGAGATATGAAATTACTTAGCATTACAAATATGTATATATATTTATAATACAGATATTTTATCCGAAACATATTTTTATAAAATCAATAACTTTCAATCTATACGCAATTATATGAATTTTTTTAACTTTTTGGACATTAAAGTTTAAGTATTGCGACCGTAAAAAAAAACTAACCTGAAATGTTGATGGATGTCGACGTCTCATGACCCCCCGAACCCTAAAAAATAGTCTTTGCAATGCCGTCTGTCTGTGTGTCTATAAAAACTTAAAATTAAGGGTAGTTTACTGAAGGGCGAAAAGAGAAAAATTTGGTTTTCTCAAAATCTGCTCAAACGATTTTGATTAAAATTCGTATCTAGGCGTTGATTAAGATTATAAATAAACTGGCTATTTTCATTTTCCTATGAAAATGATTTTTAGGGTACTTTACAGAAGCGTTAATTTCCGTATCTCCACAACTATTTGAGAAACTAAACAACTTATCATTGCAAAATTGTAGGACTATTAGAAATAAAAAACTTTTATTTGACATATATTTTTATAAAAGCAACAGTTTCTGAGATATTTGCAAATATATTAATACAATTTTGTGAGCTTTAGTTGTAAACATATACTACTTAAGTCTTAACGCAATAATTCTCCAATGCCATAGAGTAATTAAATATAAGTATCTAAAAAAGTATGTTATTTTTCCTTAAAGCTCTTAGGAGAAATGTTTGCATAGCAATGATCTATCTCCATTTTAGACTCAATAGTCAATATTTACATTTTTTATTGGTCAAAATGTATAAATGAATAATTAAATATCAATGCGATGACTTGAAGATCTGCAACACCTTATAAAATGTTAAAATTTTAACCAGAAATCGAAATTTTAATACGAAGTGTTGACCCTTGTGGAAGACATTAAACTGTTTGAAATGTTCTTAGGTGGACAAAGATGCGCCTCTTTTCTCATTGATTCTATATCATTGTATATTATTTTATGCGTGTTCTTATGTGGAGTGGTGATGATACAATGTACATTATTCCGTTCAGAAATCTTACGAGTTTATAGAAAGAGAGAGAAAGTCTGTGCGGTGCGCTGTACCATTTATTTTAAAAATATATTTCTAACTAAATCCTGCTATTTGACTGTATATTATTTAACACCCCCCAGTGAGTGTTATTTGCAAGTGGATGTAAACTAATGTAATTCTAGCGTTGTTTTGAAATTTAAAAAAAAGTGTGTAAAATGTGCAAAATTTACTTAAAATCAAAAAATCTAGCTCTATCTAAGGTATAACCGATGGAGATACGACAAAAAGTAATAGAACCAAACTTGTGGATCTCGCCAAATCCGTAGCTGCTGGTTCAATCCGTTTTTTGATAGGTCTTACCGTTTAGCCACAAGAGACCTCCAAAGAAACGACTTTAAAGTTGCTCCGCCATTTTGATTCTTTTTTTTTGGAGGTTAAAAATGAAAATTTTTAACTTTTTGAAATTTTCCCGTCGGTTACAGGCTAGAAGCTAGCTATGTCTGCCAAATTTCAAGTTTCTAGCTCATCTGTAAGTGGGTAAACATTAATGTCAGTGAGTGAGTGAGTCAGCCATGTGACTTTATATAGTAGTATACTATTCGTGGAACTAAACGTATACATTCTAAATCAATATAAACACTATACAACCCGCTTCAGTGGCCTTATGGTCTAAGGCGCTACTCTCGCAATAAACTAAACTGCCGATGACGAGAAAATCTAGTTTCGAATCTCGGTTGGGTGTACTGAGGGTGGTTTTTCCAATAAGGTTTTCCACTCTCTTTCCACGCAAATGTGGACATACTTCCTCTAAGTATAACCTCCCCATATCTCTAAAACCATTAACGTAATTAGTAGATCTACATAAGCGTATAACCCAAACGGGTAAAAAGACGCGGTGCTAAACAGACAAAAAAGTAAGACGCAGTGCTAAAAAAATATATAGGCCAATATATCATTTTTTTAACTAACTCAGCTTTAGAAAAGACACAATCGCCCATCTCTCCGGCCATTAATTAATTACTTTTTGATGGGAAGTCCTAATCTCACCAAAGATAAATTACTCGGATGTATCAGGAATCTAATTCGGGACTCTTAGCTCAGTAGACATAAGCGCTACCGACTGAGATAAGGAGTCGGATGTAGAGATATATGTATGCGGAGATATATTTCTTTTTAAACGGAAGGCAAGTACCGGAATATGATTCTGTAATTAAGGTGCGCTACTTTATATAAATCTTGCCAAAGAGAAGTTAATTACTAATTTTATAGATGTCAAAGACGCTAACTAGAACAGTTTTCAGCCATAAAAACAAAAGTAGTTTTCTTTTAAGGAATTAACTTATTTTCTAAATATGATTTTGACAGCTAGGAATCTAAAATATTTATTTAATTGCTTGGTTAAGATGTAATTTAACTTATTGATTTTCGATTTGTGCTGTACCTAAAATGGTTTTACTGATTTTTTTCTTTCTAAAATGTAGGTTCAGATTAAATAATAAATTAAATTAACAATCATTTGGAAATATAGAATCGGTCTTTTAAGCGTTGTATCATAAAATATCAAATAAAAATACAATAGAAAGTCAAAGCAGCTTATTAATTAAATAAAAACAAGTAAAAAGGAGTTGAAAAAGTTATCAAGTTGCTAAAAGCAATATAATTTACCAAATAAAAGGAACAAAAATCCTAATATATTTTTACTTTATTAGTATAATTATTTAAATTCATCAATATATCTTGCTTTACATATTTAGTATTTGCCAGCTATTTTTGTTTTCTTTGTTCATTTCATTTTATTTTTCCCAACTTCAACAAAGTTTTTGTCCGACAACTTAGTTCTGTTTGTGACGTGTCTGAACCCTAAGCAAATGGTCCCTGGTTTAATTCTCAGCATTGCTGAAAAATTTATCTTTTGTGAAATTAGGGAATATCGTGTTGCCTGTAGATTAAAGTTAGCCTAAAATTCTGGTGCTGATATAATCAGTCGGTTCATAAAGTGAACGTTAAATACCTTAAATAAACAAAAATTTGATTTCTTCTTTTCTTGCTTTAGTTTTAATTGGCAAAGCATCGTCTATATTTTTTAACGGGATGGTTTAAATGTTTATATGTAATGCTTTATGTAAATCTATAACGGCTAGTAATAGTAATGATTACTTCCATTTTGAACAAAATTATGAAATTATAATTTAGATTAAATATTTTAAATTTTTATTTTTTGGTGTGTTTGTGTTTTCATGTAATTGTTACTAAAAATCTGTTCCGCAAATTATATAATTCAGACACTTCAAATTTCTCAGTTAGAATCCGAACTAAATATTGTTAAATAATAATATAAGGGTGCTTCCACCCCAAACCATAGAAACTTATTTTTATTTAGTATTATATTTTTTAAATTGAGTTTCTAACATATCAAATTAACCCTACATCTAAAAAGGTAATCTTAATACTTAATTCAAAAATGTCATATTTCATTAATTTTTGATTATATTACATACACGTCTGTTCTGGCGACATGTTCTGTGAAATTGGCTGGCACATATAAAAGTGAGAAAAGGTTTTGAAAACTAATCAGAAGGTCTGGGATCACCCCCTTACCCCTTTTCACCTTCGTTCTCTTGAGTCAGGATCATTTTCTGCTGATATAGTTCCGGGAAGTTCTTGATTAGAGAACTAGTTGTCTGCCTGCCTGCCGTATCTTTCCATCGAGACGAAGTTAAAATTGAATTGACGAATTCAAAGTCTCTCAGGGGTGAACATGTTTGGGATCTCTAGACTTAATTTTATTTAGCCTCTGGAATATGGGTAGATTTGTTGTTTGCTTCTTTTTATTTAGCCTCTGGAATATGAGTAGATTTGTTGTTTGCTTCTTTTTATTTAGCCTCTGGAATATGAGTAGATTTGTTGTTTGCTTCTTTTTATTTAGCCTCTGGAATATGAGTAGATTTGTTGTTTGCTTCTTTTTATTTAGCCTCTGGAATATGAGTAGATTTGTTGTTTGCTTCTTTTTATTTAGCCTCTGGAATATGAGTAGATTTGTTGTTTGCTTCTTTTTATTTAGCCTCTGGAATATGAGTAGATTTGTTGTTTGCTTCTTTTTATTTAGCCTCTGGAATATGAGTAGATTTGTTGTTTGCTTCTTTTTATTTAGCCTCTGGAATATGAGTAGATTTGTTGTTTGCTCTTTTTTTTTTTTTGTCTAAGTTACGTGTTCTATGGTGTCAGGCTCGTAATAAGCGGGATAACCGGTTGGCTTAGAGGTCTAGATTCGAATCTGTTTGGTTTATTGTCTGTTTTACCGGTTATGGAGAGGTCTAGGCTCAAATCTAGACTGGGTGTATTGAAGGTAATTTCCAAATTTGATTTATCATTGAGGTTTTTCCATCGGCTCTCCACACTAATACGGCAGAATTTCTTCTAGGCTCTTCTCAGATTTTCTTAAACATTGGTTTTAGTCGTCAATAATCTGAATCTTTAACGTAATAATATTTTAAAAAGGTAAAATATTTTTTTTTATCAATAGCTTTCTTAGCACCGCACCTATTCACCTGTTCAGATTAAACGCATTCGTACTAATTACACTAACGAGTTATAGATGAAGAAGGTTTAATTTAGATTAAGTGTGCCTGCATTTGCTTAGTGTAAGAGTGGAAAACTAAATATTTTTTTTATAAAACCATCTACAGTACACCTAACCTGGATTTGAACCTTGATTTCCCTGTCATCGGCAATATAATCTATTGCAAGAGTGATGCCTTAGAGCAAGCAGCCACCAAAACAGGTGTTTATTAGTTAAAAAGGTATATAAAACTCACATAAATACACACGTTCTCGAAGAACGTCTGAATTAACAAGAACTTGTTAGATAACTGTCAAATAGTTTCAACGCCAGAGGCTGAACTCTGTAGTAAGTTTGTCAAAATGACTACATTTGCAATGTAAATATGAATAACAGCGTGTACAGTAAAGGAACTGGAGACCAAACTGATGCACTCATAAAAACACTTACATCAACTCATTGCATTAAAATATAATTCAGGAGCTAGCCTGGAAATGGAGACAACCCCTGGATAATTCCTTTAAGGCGCATTGAGTGCTCAAATTAAACGAAGTTGTGTCTTTTATTCTTGTCTATAGATGCTATTTTTCAAATGAATAAAATCATTATTGGCAAAATTAGTTTAAACTGTACTTGTGAATATTCTCATCCCTAGGTAGAACCCTCGTTGCTCAAATATTAATAAAAAATATATTCTCATATGAGGGGTGTGAGCAAATTGGACAGGATGAGGAATGAGAGAGTAAGAGAGATAGTAAAAGAAGAGCCAGTCCAGGACAGGATAGAGAAGGAACGACTAGGGTGGTATGGACATGTGAGGAGAATGGAGAGGGAAAGGATGACCAGGAGGATGTTGGATATGGAGGTGAGAGGAGGACCAAGGAGAGATGGCTGAAGGGAGTAAGGAGGAGTGTGGAGGAGAGGACTGAACATGTGAGGAGAATGGAGAGAGAAAGTATGCCCAGGAGGATGTTGGATATGGAGGTAGTGAAAGAGGACCAAGGGAGAGATGGCCGAAGGGAGTAAAGAGGAGTGTGGAGGAGAAGACTGGGTCAAGGGAGAGGGAGAGAGGTGGTGGGAGGAAAGGAGGAGGTGGAGAGGCTTATATTTCAAACACACCCAGCCATTTGGCTGGAAGTTGTTCATGATGATGAAGAGGTGTGTGTGTGTTTGATTGGTCAAATAGGGCGAGAACATATCCAAGGCACAGTTTAAACAAACTCCGCTCACGCTATCAACACTCCGTGAAACGCTAGAGAAAATTACAAACCCCTTACAACCGTATCCTTATTAAGTGTGTCCTATCCTTCTTCGCCAATTTGTTTTCTCTCCCCTCTTTTAAGAGGGTTGCCCGTTTCACACACCCTCCTGGAGAGTTCCATCAGAACGATACAGGTCGATGGATTTAACAGTAACGATCGACTTTATTCCAGAGGCAGACATTACCTTTTTGTGCAGTGGCAGCAGTGTAAGGTATAAACTGTGTCTTTTCACCGTCAAAGCTTTATTATGTTTGACCCTTCTATCTATTTCCGTCCTTATTTGTTTTATCTTCCTTTCAATACAGCACTATGTTGCTCAAAGAATAAATAAAAGGGTTTTCTTTGGTAAAAAAAAAGTACTGTAATGAAAGTGTTTGGTACTCGTGTAGTTTGTACTTATCATTCTTTATTAATTATTCATGTATTATAATCGTTATTCATAATTATAATGTTTATTTATATAAGAAATTGGCATGTTTTTACAAATTAAGATAATTTTAACACCACCTTCCGACATGAATGAGGACGAGGAGATTTGGCAACAGTTAACTGAGAGAGAGCGAAGATAAAGCTTTTCTCCATAAGAACTGCAGTTTCCTCAGCGATGATATTGGGTGTAGTTCGTGACTGAGCTACAGACGGTAGTTCAGTCATTCACTAGTATGTGACTGACCTAAATCCTGTAGTTCAGTCGTTCTAGTATGTGAGTGACCTAAATCCTGTAGAATAATTTGTTGTTTTTTTTTGTTGTTTTTTTATTTTGCTTATTTATGATCAACATATAACTTAAATCCACGATTGCTTATTGTCGCGTCACCTCGTATATCATTTTGAACTGGCTTACTTCAAGAAGGTGAAATAGTTCAACTTGTTCAGTTGGATGAATCGTTCAATTCGAACTATTCTGTTGTGAGCTACATATATTTAACTATATTATACATCATCCTGTTTATTTTCCAAGCTCACATTTAATAAATTTTCCATTCGATGTCCGCGACCTTTTATATTATTTCAATTTCTTTTTACCACCACGTCTTATTACCTGTTCAGGCTGTACGCATGTTTGTAAATTACTTTAACGAGGTAGGGATGAGGAAGGAAGCATTTTAGAGGTGATCTACCAGCGTTTTCCTGGAAGGAGAGTGGGAAACCATTTAGGAAAACCACGCTCAAAAGAACCGATTGGGAGTTGAACCCCATCATCAGCAGGCAAGTCTAACACGAGAATGATGAATTAGACTATTCGACCACTGAAGCAGGTGACCTTTTATAAAGAGAAAAGGTTGTTATTAGTTCTATAAAAAATAAGGTATGATTTTATGTTTGGACTATATAGTACACAAGGTGAAAATAAATTTATATTTGTTACACTTAAAAATTTATGTTGTTGTTTTCTAAAAATACCCTCACCGGTGGCTACGCAAACAAAAGTGTATTTTAGTGTTGTTTGACACATAACTAATTACTAGATTGTGGTGTGAATCCCGGCCCGGTGAATTAAGAGATTTTTCCTAAATGTTTTTCTACTCTCCTTCAACACAAATGCAGATGGATTCAATCTAATCTGTACCTTCCACCTCCCTACACAATTAGTGAGAATGTGTGAATAGCCCAAACGGCTTAGGGTTCGGCCAGCCTGACAAGCGTGCGAGCGAGCGCTCAAGCGAATGGGTGGCCACACTGGCGAGCGTGTGAACGAGCGAGCGCGTAATTAACAGATATCTCTCGATAGTTGTTGACGAGGAGGCTACGAATCTGGGCTCAGTGAAATGAGGGTAGTTTTTGACAAGTGATTTATTGTTGTGGTTTTCTCCTACTCTCTCCACGCTAATGGCGATTCTTATTTTTAAAGGCCTACTTTGATAATATTAAAGTATTTTAACATATCAGCTATATATATACACACACACATAAGTATGGTTTATGATCTTACCAATTAAATTAAACCGTTAGTAGAAAGTGTGCTAAACCTATCGATAGTAATAAAAATGTCAAAATGAGAAGTTTTCCTAGCACTCAATGAACCAACATACAATAATATTGCCTAGCGCCTGTAAACTATACTGTACCGGGTCGAGCGCGCGCGCTTGAAAAATAGAACTAGTTCTATCTTTCAAGCGTGCGCGCTCGCTCGCTCCAGTCTGGCCACCTCTCATTACAACCAATGTGTTCTGTTTTATATTTTAGTTGCTCGCTCAGTCTGGCCGCGCCCTTATAAGACGCGAAGGTTAGTTAATAACTTCTTAAATACTAAATAAAGGGCTGTTAATAATTTAATAATAGGTATACTTAAAGGATAGACAGGGTAAATAAAATGAGTTACGAAACTTGAAGAAAACACGATAAAGTTTGGAAGAAAGCAAGGCTATCCAATTAAGTATATATTAAAGGCGAAGCTTGTGGGATGAATTATTATAATTACTTAAATCAACCGCAATTTAATTATATTCAAGAGATTTCTTAAAAAATAATTGAAAGCAATATAGTAGTGCAAATGGCCAATCCTGTTTGTAATCCTGCGTTTAAGGAGTTATGTTCTCACATACAAAAATTTTTTTTTAAAAATAGCAGCAGTAATGTACAAGACTTAAACTGATAAATGAATAAATCCGACCAATAATAATATTCTACCCTGGCGATATTCCCAGTAATATTCACTTGCACCGAAGTTGGTGATTTAAAGTCTATTCAGCGTAGGAATTGTTTTCTGAAAGGCCTTTTTCCCTGCCAGAATGCTATTATATAGTAGGATATTGTTAGGAAAAAAGACCTTTCAGAGATTAATTCCTACCGTGAATGGAGTATACATCCTTTACTAAAACTCAGCCTCAGACATTTTCAACTTTTGCTCCGATAACTTTAAAGGACATCCTAACAAAGTTGTATTAAATTAAATCATCCATCGTGATTATTGACACTATTGGAGAAATCATCGATAAGGTTGTGGGGAACATCTAACTGATAAGTGATTAAAACTAAATACATGAAATTAAGCTAAAAAATAATGTATTCTGACTACAGTCCAATTTTCATATGAAAGACCTTGTAGAAAATACATATTTTTATAGCTAATACTGATAAAACTTTACCATATTATAAGTGTTATTTTATATGTATTGATAAGATCTATGAAAAGCGACAGTGGCACATTACATGACTTGAAGTATGAATACATTAAAATAAATCAAGTAATTTTTTTTAGCTGTCATCAATATTCTTGTTCTTACACGCTTTGAGATTATATATTTTTCTAATATTTTTCAACCAACGTGCCCAACTACCGTGCCAAGATGTGTGAATTTTAATTAGGCTGGTTGGTCTAGGGTTAAGGTGTTTGACTTCTGTGCTGGGGGTCCGGGGTTCAATCCTCGGTCCCGGCACAGATTTATCTAATTGTCAAGCCCTTTCTTCACCTCCCGTGGTTCGGATCCCACGTTAAACTGTAGGTCCTCCATTTCATCTCACAATCACCCTACCATTACACATTAGCGTAAAGTGCGTATAACTCGAACGGGTAGTAAGACGCGGTGCTAAAAATAAAAATCTCTTTTGAGTTTTCGAATATTCATAACAAAATATGCAAATGAAGTCAAAAAGCAATACATTGAACATAAAGGCATTGTATTTAAAATCATGTCCACTAAAAAGTCTATATTAAAATCCTGTAACCAAACAAAGGTTCATCGGGTCCGTGGTTTGCCTCTTTGACCTCGGGGATTAACCGTTTTACATCGAGTGCCCTGCACCGTGGGGTTAGGGGGAGGGGGAGATTATTGTCCCCTGGACAATTTGTCTGTGCCCCTGGTCGAGCAATTCCTGCAACAGAACTACCCCTATCTCACACCCTTCCGTGCCATTATATGCTGTGAAAACCCGGTTCTGTAGCTGAGGTTCCACCCTAACAACTTGGTCGAGTGGTCATAGAGACAATAAATTACACGTCCAGAGAACCGAGTTTGATACCCAGCTATACATAAATAGAACAATTTGGTAGTTTTATTCATTAGTTTATTCTACGACATCGGTACTGTTGATTTTACCAATAAACTTGTTCCTTTATTTGATAATACAAATATTAGGCTCTAAGCTAGGTAGGTTTGTAGGCCCTAATTAGGCTTGTGAGAGTTCGTCTTTATTGCAAGCCTAATTAAAGTGGTCGATGACGAGTTAAACTATAGCACTCGTTCGTTATATTCTACCTTGAGTAAATATTAAGGTACAAGGGCTGAAAGTATTGTTTAGTTAGTAAGTCGTGTTCTGATAAAGATCAGTGGGTTTAGAAAGAAAGTGCACTTTTAAAATAATTCAATAATAACAATTTAAAAGGTGAGTACTATTACCCCAAATAAAATATCGCATTTGTTATTAATGATCACGATGTAATAATATATACTTGCTAAACAGGTTAGTCATTAATGAAATGGTCATTTTATTTTAATTGGTACATTTAAGGCGGGAGTGTAGGGATCATAAGTTAAGGTAGATGTTTTTTTCAGTTTTTATATAAAAATATTTTTTCGGCCAAAATAAATCAAATAGTTTCAGTAGAAACATAAAGAGTTTAATTTTCTTCACATGGTGTTATCATAAGTTGTTTAATATTTGTCATGAGCATGATGGCAATAGATGAAAAAGTTTTTAAACGAATATAAAAAGTTTTTATTAAATTTTATGACACCCTTGAAATGTATTTAATAAATGTTTCGGTCACCATATGAAGACCATTAAACTCTATGTCTCTAGTGGAGAATAATTTCATTTCTTTTGACCAAAACTTTTTTATATAAAAACTTCAAAAACACTGCCATCACTCGCGTTCCATACAATACCACATTAACATTAAGATTATTAACATCTTAATCTAAGAGGGACAGATTTAAAGGTTAGTTTAGAGAAAATGTACTGGCATCAGCGTGGGGAGGAAAACCTTATTGACAAAACATCTAAAAATCAATCCATAATGCACCCGGCACAGATTCGAACCTTCACGTTCCCTTCAACGACAACCTATTATAGTGAGAAACTGACCCTTGAAACAGTGTGACCATCGTTGCAGGTGTAAGTTTGGTAAAAGTGTTTAGGCTGTCGCAAGTAAAATAGAATACCTGGGTGTATTTATCAGTGAAATCATGGCATCATCCCAGGCTAGTGACACAATCTAGCATTGTGGCCAACCTTGACAAAATTCTGTTGTAGAAGGTCTGGATTTTGATTTATTTTTTTAAATTTTTATATGAGTTAATTCGACCAATTATTGTATGTACCCTGGCATTGTCTCAAGATATTTTTAATAACTTTCACACCCGCTTCGGTGGCTGCTTGGTTTAACGCACTACTCTCACAGTAGACTAGATTACCGATGATGGGGAGGTCAAGGCTCGAATCTCGGTCAGGTGTACCGAGGGCGGTTTTTCCAACGGCCTTGGCACTACATCTCTCCGTCAAGGAAATGCAAAAGACAGACCTCAGATAACGTTTTGCAGTTGTAACATCGGCCGGCCGCTGTCACCAGAGAAAAAAGAAAAGGGTCGGGATCAGGCCCGAACCTCTCTGCCGACACCGTCCGCGTCCGGGCTCCTCCGTTCGTGGTACATTGGTTCACCGGAAAAGAGTACCTCTCCGCCGGACGCCAAAAGCCTTCTACGTGCTCCGGTCCTCTTCTGGTGACAACTACTACTCGACACAGAAAAAAAAAAATTACATCTCGTGGCCAAGCGCGGCAATCGCTATAGACTCTAGAGTATGAAAGGCAGAGGGGTGAGAAGAACGTTCTAGTACAGTCAGTATCAAATGTCAAATGGGACATAAGTCCTTCATTGTGAATAGTTGGTTTAACACGCTTATTTGAAACCATTTTAAAAACTCTTTAAGTACCTTGTATTTAAAATTGATTAGGTATCCGTAATGTTTGTCCAAAAAAAGTAAGAATAAAGTAAAAACACTCTACACAAAACTACTGAAAGTCGTAAACTATCGAACTTACCCGCCCCCCTCGTAAGCTGACCTGAGTGTACAGGCCAGGACGTCAAGAGTACTGATGACGTTATCATTGGTCTCCCCCTTCAGTAGGTAGGTGACATTTTTTAAGCATGCAATGTTTACTGTGTTGAGTAGTAGCATGCTCATCAAAAACTTCACTCCCCTAAAGCAGGGGTGGCCAACCATTTTTTAAGCTAGGGCCAGTACATTTTTAGTAATCATTTGACGGGCCACTGTAACCATATCTTCTTCCCTTCCTTCCCCAATCCCCTGCCAAATTTCTACATATCACATTTGATAACAGTTTAGGAAAATAATATTGATTGCTCTTTTTTTATGAACAATTATTAATTAACTAAAAAATCAGATTATTTTACAGGATTTTCTAAAATAATAGAACCCATATATGTGTAAATTAGTTGTTTTACTAAGAATCTATAATCATTCACATCATTTTATAATTATAGCAAAAACTATTTCTTCAATATAAATTAAAATAAAATTGAAGTTAACTTTACATATCTATACAATACTAATATGATTTTTGAACCTGCTTTTCCCTTAACAATTTATCAATGTTAGGTTTAATTTTTGACGTACATAAAATAAACATTTTAGCAATATGTGAATCTGTAATAGTTGAACGAAATTTATTTTTAATAGCATTCATAGAAGAAAATGTTTGCTCACATATATATGTGTAGCCGATTCCACACACACATCTTAAAGCAAGATCGTGTAGCTCAGGAAAATGTTCTTTGAGTACGTATTTCCAAAATGCAATCACATTAGAAGCACTGGGTGATATATAATGTTCTTTAAACTTAATACAAAGTCCTGAGTGATTTTGGTTTTCTAATATCTCGATTTGTAGGGATGGATAATATTTATCTATATCTAACTCTGAAAGATAAAATGTATTTATGAATAAGTCTATTTTACTCATTTCAGATGCAAAAGAAAAAATCGAGTTATGAATGACTCATATAAAGATGAAACTTATACTTTGTATTTTATATGATCCAGGGTAAAATTACTGTATTTACTAACAATTTTCTGAAGTGTTGGAAAATGATCAAGTTTGCCATGCTCCTAGTTGATACAAAATGGTTTTAGCTTTAATGTAAAGTTATTGACTTCATTGAACATTATTACCTTTCAATCGTATGTTAAGAATATTCAAATAATGTGTAATATCCACTAAAAACGCAAAATCACAAAGCCAATTTGGATATTTAAATAAACCATTCTATAGACATCACACTTTTCATCTCCAAAAATGAAAGTACCTAGTCTTTTAATTTGAAGAAACGTGAAAGAACTAATCCCCTAGGAAGCCATATAACTGTGTTGTGAAGTAAAAGTTCATTATACTCATTTATTTACTCTTCAGAAATTTCCTTAAACTTTCTTCGGTTGAGTGCACGTGATCGAATCACATTGACACAACGTAAAACAGGATCAATAACATGATTAAAATTCATGTTTCAAGCACACAAAGCCTCTTTGTGATTGATGCAGTGATATGAAAATAGCTTTCGCTCTAAATACTGTTCAAGCAAAGAAACACAGCCATTTCTCTTTCCTACCATAGCCGGAACACCATTAGTACATATACTTTCAAGTTCGTCCCATTCAAGCTTACTCCCATCTACATCACATTTTTCAATGCAGTTTCTTACTTCCTCAAAAATATCCCTTCCAGTTGTTGGGGTCGATAATTGACATAGTCCTAAAAGTTCTTGAAATACGTCAAAGTTTTCATTTATGCACCTTACAAACACAATAAATTGAACACTATCAGTGACATCACAGCTCTCATCTATTGCAATTGATGAAAAGTATTTGGAAATAGCAGTTGCACATTTTATTTGTTTTGAAACATCATCTGCCATTTCTTCAATGCACCTCATAGCTGTATTGCGAGAAATAGAAATATTGTCCACTATTTTTTTTTACGTTTGTATCACCAGTGTGTTCTGCAAATATAGATAGGCTTTCTTTAATAATCTTCTTTTTCTTCTGAGCCAGTACAAGTGATATTTCATAAGACGCTTGAACCATATTCTTCATTTCTTCAATTATTTTTTAACAAACAAGTTGCAATGAATGAATGAATTCCTCTCTTTTTTCTTTAAAATATAATCAGTTACTAAAGCAGAATCAGGAGTGAATGACGTATTAAATGAATGGTGTGTTTGTTTGAAATGCCTTTCAAGATTGTATTTTTTAGGTATTGCAACCGTCACAGAACATATCAGACAAAGAAGAGGTTTCGATGCCTTTCCCATTGTAAACAGAAACTGTTCTTCCCATCCTTCGTTAAATGTCAGTAATGTCGTATCACTTTCAAATTTTCATTTCGACGGGCCAGACTTACTAAACGCCATTTTATTTCACACAAACAAAAGTATAAAACACACTGAAAATAAACTAGGACTGAAGAACGCAGGCACGTAAATTTGAAGTAAACACAAGTCACCAGAGACACTATTAACAGTGACAGGGATTGTTGAGAGTGGCGTGACAGGTACGTGGATTCCCCCTCTACTACCGTTCTTGGTATTACCTCCTTTTACAAAGTAAAGACAGCAGGGGTAGTCAACCCATGGTGGGCCATCCAAAATGTTTTGGTGGGCCACGGGTTGGCTACCCCTGCTCTAAACTGTAAGGCAGCGCATACTTCATACTCATAGTAACGTATTCTGCGGAAACTCGGACAGTGGATAAAAGAGAAACAAGGAAATTGGAGGCCAGGCGGATGATTGAAGTTATTATAATAACACTTTTTCCCAGTTTAAATGGTTTAAAAATCACTTAAAATATAATTTCAAAATTATTTCGTACTCATTTTCTTTTATATGAATCACGTAATAGATTGTGACTCTCTTCCATTAGGTTTAAAATTTCACTTAAAATCATGCTCCAAAAGGATTTTGTAATTGTTTACTTTTATGTATTAGAAAACCACTTAAAATCGTATTCCAAGGGATCTACAGGGATAGGACATGTGTTACAGAGTATTCTAGTTGTATACAACTTTAAAAACAGTAGCCAGAGGGGTAGTTTATGTAGTAATACCTTCTAGTTATATATAACTTTAAAACATTAAGGAGAGGGTTGGTTTATGTAATTCTATAGAGCATTCGAGTTACATATAAAACTTTAAACACAGCAGATAGAGAGTCAGTTTATTTAGTCACACAGATCATTCACATTTTATACCATTTTAAACATAATAATATATAGACAGAAAGTAGTTTTATATTACGCCGATTCTTCAGTGTGTCCTTGATTCGAGCACCGAACAATCACTGTTGCACTTATTTATTTTCCCTTAAACATCACTTTCATTCACGTGACGTCAGACATATTCCATACTTTTATGGGAAGTCACTGTTGTGACAAAACTACGAAATATAAATCAATAAATTATTTTTTTTAACTGAAAATTCTAATTAATAAGAATGTCTTCTGTTTCTAAAACATAATTACCAAATCCTCTCTTCTATTGTTTACAAGATAATCGATGCCGTCTTGTTCCATTGTGTTGGCACCACTGTTATATTTACTCCCCTTGCTTTCCAACCAAACAACCCAAAGCAGTGCTGCCACATTGCCGGCTCTAGGGTAGATTTATAGCCGCCATGTTTCTTAATTCCAAGACGAGGAAAATCTTCACTCGAGTCGGAGAATTTATCCGCAGAAAATAAAGTGGATGAAAGTGGGGATGTAATGAGAATTTAATTAATTTCATTTTATTGACTTTGTAGTTTCTCTTGTAGTTAAAATGTTTATAAAGTGAACATTGCCTTTACTATAGTTTGATGGTGTGTGATAAACGTAACGGGACATCAATTATTTTGACAATGTGTTTTGTTTAGTAATAGGAATGTTTCAGCGAAGTTTTACTGTAGAAACAATGATTTGTTGTAGGCCTAGTTAGTATTATAAGATCATTGATAGTAAAAATATCTTACTATATTCATGCCATGAAATATTATTTAAATATTTTGAATATTTGTTACTATAAAAATATAATGTGTTCAACATTCATTTTCATAAGGCTTTACCTATTTAAATATTATATCTATATAATTGAAAATCATTCATATGTAAGAACACATACATTCTTTATTTTATAAGCTACGTGTAGTGTAGTAAATTATTATTATTATTATTATTATTATTATTATTATTATTATTATTATTATTATTACTGATCAACGCAATCCTTTTATATAATTTGATAAGCCCTTTTCCGGTAATAGAAATTACGAGGAAATGACTGAACAAATTTTGACAAACGAGCACTCATTTTAAAGATTAGGGAATCAGGATGCCAGTACAAATAGTGGACGAAACCTAAAACCCGATTTTCTTAGCAAATTTTCCATTTATTTTTTCTGTGTGGGCAGTGGTTCATCTGTACAATCATTCTTTATTTACATCACCATGGAAACCATGATTTGTGTATAGCTGTATATTGGTGAATAAAATATTCGTTTCTGTTTAGAAATAATATTTTCACTTGTGTGGTTTGGTGCAACGAATAGATGGAGATCTGGGAGAGGGGTCATTTTAAAGTTCTCATCGGGGCGTGAAGGGGGAAAATACACGTTTTTATTCAAATTACACACCGAAAACTATATATCAAAGAAAGGTTGATAGCCTTTGACGAGTAAACTTTTAGCTAAAAACTGAATGAGAGCTTATTATATGGATCCTTTCCCACTAAAATTTTAAAATACATTTTAGTGTAATAATCTGCAGCCATCGCTGCAACGACCCACTAGTAATATTTAACCATTTAATATTTTGAGTAAGTCTGTGCAATGCAGTGTACCTTTTATTTAAGAGGAGTAATAAGTTTTGGTTTATACAGGTAATTATGGTTAGTGTTGATGAACTTGTTTTTAGATTAGTATCCAAAGAGTATGAACAGGTGACAAAGTGACAGTCGGTAGCCTCCTTATGAAAGGATAGGGTGTTGGCACTGTCTACTCTATGGTATAAAAGAGTGATAAAAGAAATTGACAGAACTGTCCATTACGCTACTATCGCAGTACACTAGACTGCCGATGACGGGGAGATCGAGGTTCGACTCTCGGTCGGGTGTACCGAGTGTGATTTTTTCCTAAATTGTTTTCCACTCTCTCTTCACGCAAATGCGGGAACACCTTCTATAAATATAACCTCTCTAGTCCCTGCAACCATTAGCGTAATTAGTACATAAGCGTATAGCCCGAACGGGTAGTAAGACGCGGTGCTAAAAAATAATTAAGTGAGTTAATCGATACTAAGTCACATAATACAAACTTTATCTCAAAACGAGAATGTTACTTTTTCCACAGTGTAAAAGTAAGTTTATGTCGTTATTACTTGATACGTGACAATATTTAATCAATAAGATGACTACTTGCTTTTTGAGCGAGCAAAGAACCTTAATAATCGCTGATCTCTAAAGAAACAAAAAGCTATTCTCATCAGACAGCCCTCTTCAAGGTGTCAAGAACATGTTATAAAAGGCCCGCCTTTACAATACATCCTTTTGTAAAATATAAACTTGTGTTTCAAAGTAAAGTCAGTTTTGGGAAATTTTTGGGAGTAATTAGAGTTTCGTGGTTAATTAATTACTCCGGCGCCTGTGAAGTGGCATCAGTGTAATTAATGAGATTCAATTTTGACAACGTGTGAACAACAAGAGCGAATTTTAACTAGTAGGAGGCCCTATCGTTTCATTATGCGTTCTAAAAATACAATATATATTATGTTGTGCTTGTTCGTTGCCAAAGAACTTCTTTTTATCTTTTGTCTGGGGAGAATATGATGTGTACAGAAATTTTCATCGTTAAGAGGAGTTAATGTGTTTTCTCTCTGTATTGTTGTAATTATGAATGACAGGGAGAAATTGGGTATGTGTTGTTCGATAATTGAGTTAAAAGTGATCAATTGACAGGAATACATTCGCAAGTTTATTTAAAGCGCAGCTACTATTATTTTTATAGCTCAAATACTTTGTATCAGGCTGGACAATATTTATTTATTAAAAAAATTGAGTTTTACCTTTCTCAAAATAAAAATAAATTTTATTTTTGTAAGATAAATATTAATATTATAGAAATCAACATAATATAATACTGTAGATGAATTTCTAGTTATTAAAGATGTTAACTTTTTAAATAAGACATATCACTCTTGAACTGAAATAACTTAAAATAATTATTTAAAATTATATTTAGCATTTAACAAACATAATATTTATAAACATCTGTTAGAATCTCACGTATTTATCAATGTTACTTTAATATTAAAAAAAATTCAAATGTATATAATAATTCAAGTTGTATGTTTAGCTATCAATATTGTAAACATAATAGTAAGAAGTAGTTGATAAAAATTAATGGGAACTATCCAAACAAAATACTAAATTACTACACTAATGTTGTTTTTAACCAAATTATATTAATATTTAATCTCAGTATTTTAAAATATACTTAAAAAATTACTATGAAAAAATAATCATTCGTTTTTATATATATATAGTTAATGTTAACTTGTCAAGTTTAACAACCAGACTATAAAAGGAAATCATAGGTTTAAAAAACAAACATTTTGAACCAGAACATCTAATTTCAATCAAAGACAGCACTTACATATTTGTATTAAATTATATCATTATGATTTTAAAAGGTTAAACGTGCACATTCTGATCCAACTGATTATATCAGCACACGAGAATTTCTATGAGTGAGAGCGAAAGGGCCTAACAATTTGTCCAGGAAGGGTATTTTCATATACCTTCTAAGATTTTTTTTTAAATGCCACAATCGACACGCGACAGAAGATTTAGCTTCCCCTCCGAAGTAAGTTGTGAAAACTAATTTTTATAGCTCAAGAAAAATCCTTTGACACCGGTTGGGTTTGAACCCATAAATATCGGGCCCTGAGGCGAGAATTATTTCTCAAGAGCATATAGATCGACATTAAAACTATAACAAACAGATGGAATCACGTATAGTTTTAACATTAATTAAAGTTCAACCTCTTTCAAAGCTCACGATTGTTTAAATAAACGCTAAGACGTAATATATTTAAACAAGAACTAAAATTGTGTAACCTTAACAAGCAAGATATATTCTAACATTCAGTTGAGCTGTATTTATCGTTTCACGCAGTCTCAGTTCATTCGAAAAGCCTCTGATAATCTTAAATTAAATTTTCTTTATCAAAATTCAATTTTTTTAAAAGATTTTGATTATAATAGTTTATTTACAAAAACTATATTATTCTATTATTCAACTCATTTTACATTTAAAAAGTTGTGTCAAACACACTCTAAACATATATTTATACCTGTGGACACGCGTATTAAGGAGTCAAGTTCATCTGGTCTTCTTTGCCGGTGACGGTGAAGTCTGGGCTTGAAACCGGCCTGGCGAATTGAGGGTGGCTCTTCCTAAATAGTTTCCCACTATCTCGGGACCTAATTGTAGATTACATTTTCTTTTAAAATGATTCCTCCCTCATCTTCATCTCATTATTCTTGTATTAGATTTCCTGTCTTTCGATAAGTCCGTTGGCTTGCCCATATCTGAATACAACACTATATCATATCAGATGCTTACTATTTTACTTTCTCTCGACAGCTCGGAGAGAGAGAGATTAAAAAAAATCTAATTTGAGATGTAGATAAATGTAGACGTTTCATGACCCCCTGAAACCAAAAAAAGTTGTTTTCGGAATGTCGTCTGTCTGCACCTCAGGCTAAAGCTGAAACTATTGTACCGATTGGGTCGGAACTTGGTATATAGGATTTTCATAAGGTCTCCGCTAGGGGTTTCTGGATTTAGATTTCTAACCCTAAATTTAAAGGTGGTGTTTACTGAAGGGTAAAAAGAGAAAAATCTATTTTCTTGAAATTCGCTCTAACGTTTTTGATTAAATTTTATATCTAGACACTGTTTATCATTGTAAACAAGATGGCAACCCTCATTTTCTCATAAAAATGCTTTTGAGGCTACCTTATATAAGGGGAATTTTACCATTTCCATCATTTCTCTGCAACTATTTGAGATACTTATCATTGTAAAAATGTAGTACTATTAAAAATAAAAATCTTTTCTTATCTATAAGCAAATATTTATACTTTTTATTTTAGGTCTTTGAAAATTAATTTGAGTCTTATGTTCTTTGGTGGACAAAGGCGTTTCTCTTTTCTGTATTTTTCTGTAACAATGTTCCTTGTTTCTAATGCCATAGAATAAGTAACAGTGTATAGTATTTAATTTATGATCTTTGGTGTAGTGTTTCAACAACAATGCTTGGACCTATTATTTCGTTTCAAAAATCTTACAAGTGTTTAGTAAATGTGAATATTAAGATAAAAGAGGAGGAAAGTTTTAGCGTTGCACCGTAACATTTATTTATATTCTGAAAACTTATCTTATTTTCTAGTTTGAGGTCACTCTTCAGTTGTATTTTTCGTCTTCCTGGTCCCCTTCTCCCTTCCACTTTGCCTTTTAGGACATCACTCAACTTTTCTTCTTATAATGTTGACCTTTCTTCTTAGAATCACCTGCAGAATGGTTCTCTTTTCATTGGCTCTTCTTAGAACGTATTCATTAGTTACCCAAACCTGTCCATTTTATCCTATTTACTCTCCTCCAGAACCATAACTTAGATCAAGGGTCTTCAAACTTTTAAGGTCCAAGGGACAAATTTTCTGTCTCTTGTTGGCACGCAATACTGTACCGACAATATTAGTACTGAACGCTGAACTTAAAATATTATTTTTCTTTTGGCGTTCCGAGTATCTCAGTGGTGATGAGCGAACTCGAGCACTCCCGACTATGTTCGAACACTCCCGACCATGTACGAACATTCCCGGAAATGTCCGAACACTTCCGACTAAGTCCAAACACTCCCGGCCATGTTCGAACACTCCCGGCCATGTTCGAACACTCTCGACCATGTCCGAACACTCTCGACCAAGTCCGAACACTCTCGACCAAGTCCGAACACTCCCGACTATGTTTGAACGCACCCGAAATAGTAGTCTCTCCCTTGTCTACTAGAATAATCATTTGCCAGTTCAAGGTGCATTTGTATAAAAGCGTAATATTTTTCTTCACGTATAAAGCAAAGATAGTTTATAAAATAACTTAAATTACGTATCTATTTTATTCTTTAATTATGTAAAATATAAATCTATATGTGTAATTTTTTCTCTTGAAATAATTATATATTTTTCATGAGCCAGCGGGCCACGGGTAGAAGACCCCTGATTTTGAGCTTTTCAAATATGTATTCTTATTTTTCCCTTAGGGTGCATGTCTAAGCTTTCTGCCCAAATTAGTGTAGTTAAATGCAGATATACCGGATGGGTAGTAAGACACAGAGGAAATAATAATATTGACCAAATAGCAACCAAACATACCCAGGCCAAGGTTGTAAGACCAACAGAAATGCTGTTGCAACACGGTTTTGATTATACCGGGACACGGCAGTTTTGTTGCGGTCATGGGAGACTGTGATTTGTCCCAGAGCTCAGTCCCAACAAGAGGACTATTTCATCTCTGTCAACATATAGTAACCCCCTCCCCCTTCCTAGAGGGGAGACCCTCCGTGACAAATGGGCCACGCCATGCAAGATGAGGCGAAGCACCCCCTGGGTGATGTATTAAAGTAGCAGTATCACAACCTCTTTTTATATATTAAATAATTATTGAACATTCTGGAGTGTTTATATTACGTTTGCTACCATTTCTAACAAATTTGTTTATTGTTTTAACTTTTTCGTGCATACAATTTTTTGCCCTTGAGATTATTAAAAAAAAAAGCAGGTATAGCAATTTTTTTCTATTTATTTATTCAGTGTTTACAAGCCCGATATCTTACAAACTTTAAATCCGGGCCGTTTTTCCACAAAACTTTGACTTTACTTTTACAATTACAATATGCATTTCCTTTTTAACATTACAAAACATATTTTGGCTCTTAATTTAATTGAAATTCAACTACCCCTAGTTCCATTTGGTCCCGCTCCGGGTATATTACGCCCCCGATACCCTCCCCGCTGGGCCCTCCATAGTGCCCGGGATTTCACTCCCGAGTCCGCCAAGAGCAATTATGTATATCTGTAAGATCCTAAAAAGTTTGATAAATTTCGATCAAATTTGATATTTAGATGTTATATGGTCGGTCATACCTTAGGGCCAAACTGTGATTTTGATTCTAGCTCTAAAATTAAACATAGTTTATTTTTGACTGATTTTTGAAATTTTTTCCTGAAGACTTTTTTCTAGATAAGTATCTTGGTAATATTTCACATGATAAAAAAACACTAGTGGCCCCTCTACACGGGAGAGTCTATTTGTTTTTCTAAAAAACTTTATTTAGGGGCAGTTCACTTTTTTTTTAAATTTGAAATTTAAAAAAATGGCTTTAGTAATTATTTGGTCCAAAATTTTTATCTGAGAGTATTTCATATGGTTATAAAAACAAACATAGTTTTCCTACAAACTATAAGACTAAGTATGTACGATTGTGTCGTACTATTTAGTGTTATTGTTTGTATACGAGTGCATTATGTATATGAATATAACAACTTTAAAAAATACATGCTTTGGTGGTCACATGGTCTACAGCGTCACTATCGTGTCATACTAAACTTCCGATTACAGGGAGATCGGGGTTAGAATCCCGGTCGGGTGCACTTAAGGTAGTTTTTTCCAAAATGGTTCTCCACTCTTCCTCGTGCAAATGCAGGTACACGTACTCTAAATTCAAACCTTCCTCATATATAACTAATTAGTGCAATTAAATAAGGTAATTTAAGAAGTTGCACAAAAATAAATTGGCTATAGCAATGTCATGACTGATTTGAGCTATTTTAGACTTTTATCCCAGTGTTTCGGAAAAGGTGTGCTGCGGCACACTGGTGTGCTGCGGTGGTGACCTAGGTGTGACGTGCGGCCACAGCCCATGGCGCCACAACTGTTTGACAAGAACACGAATGAATTTGGTACGAGAGCTATTGTTTACTTAAATTAACAATAGTTTGAACGAAATGTTTCCAAGTAATGATTAAAGAAGCGGGTACAGAAAAATAATTTTGAACTTTAATCTGAGAACATTTGAAGTTACTTCAGGGGGGGAGAGGGGGGAATTGTCTTTACTTTTCTAATTTTGATTTAGCGTACAACCGTTGGACTGGGTACATAATCCATTTTCTGCTGCCATGGTTCCTACCATAAACAAATTAGTGTTTCGCAATAAAATTAGGCTTTATTTTTTTAGCACCGCATCTTACTACCGGTTTGGGTGGTATACTTATGTAATAATTACGTTAATGGTTTTAGGGAGGTTAGATTAAGTGTACCCGCATTTGCTTGAAGGGACCATGGAAAACCATTTTGGAAAAACCACCCTCAGTACACCCGACCGAGATTCGAACCTTAATCTCCCTCCCTGTCATCGGCAGTCTAGTCTATTACGAGAGTAGCGTGTTAGACCATTTGGCCACCTAAGCGGATATTAGGCTTACTAAGGTGGGGTGGAAGGGGACGAGAGAAAAAGTCAGTGTTTTTTGCAGTTTTTATTGCAAAACCTTTTTTTGGCCAAAATAATTAAAATATTCCTCCAGTACAAACATAGAATTGGAGTTTCTTCACATGGTGACCTCAAAATTTCCTGAATATCTGTCAAGGGTGTTCTGAAATTTAATGACAACTTTTTCTATTCATTTTAAAAGTTTGTTACCTAATGCCACCATGCTCATGACAGATATTTAGGAACTGTTGATATCCATATGGGAAGAAATTTAAGCTATATGTTTGTATTGGAGCTTTTTTTTATTTTACCCAAAAAATTTTTTGTCATAAAAACTGCAAAAACACTGGCCTTTTCTCGCTTCTCCTTCCATCCCACCTTAAGTGTACCGTGAACATAGAAGTTTTTGGAACAATGACTTAGTCCGTTGATGCACTATGGGAAGTGAAACGGTCGGTGCCATTTTGGTGGCGATAGAGCCTGGGATATCCATTTGAGTACTTCCCCCCCTTATCAATCCTCGTTGAGGAGGAGATGGCGGAATATTAATGGGGCTATGACAGCGCAAGATGTGGCAGGACGCGAAGTAACGGTATTAAGTCTACACCGAGTAGACATTCATCTCAAGGACATGTTATATATGAACAAATAAGCTTCATCATCAAAGTTAATATTATTGAAACGGTTCCAAGATGGGCTCTAAAAACTTTTGAGTCCCATAAAGCTGAATATATTCGTCTAAAAAAATATTTTCTTTCCGGACAAGTATGCCTAAAAAATATGTAATATTTTACTGTAAAACCTCTATTGGGGAATGTGATGGATTTGGATAGTCGAAATGTTAATTAAACAAAATTCGGACCAATGCAGTCCAATATCCGTATAAACATTGGTTTTGATTGCAATTTAGCTCGAGGGGAAAACATATTAAACTTATATAATAATTAATTAATTAAAAATATGTGATATAAAAATTGGCTAAAATTGATGTGATCTGTTGTTTTTAACACCTTCATACAACATGTGTAATGTAAGCACAATGTACTTATTGATTATTTGTGCTATAAATTATTTGTACGCTGTCATTCTCCATTAGATGTATTCGACCAGAACTCAAGGTGTTGCCATTTGGAGCGTTTGGACGTATTTCTGACGTTCAGCTAGCTCACAATATTTTATATAGTATTTTGTTATATCAAAATATTATTTACTTCAAAATGAAGCTAAAAGAGTACATCGCCGTTTGTGATAAAGGTGTTGGGTATAAGGTACTAGATATATCAATCCCTAAACAAACACAGTAATTTGTTGTTAGGGTTTCAAGGAAAATATTTAAGTTATTTCAGGATAATATGAATAGTTTTGAAGCGTCAAAGCTATTATTCCAATAATGATTTAATGATCTTAGCACTGTGAGGATATTTACCCTCGGTAAGTTGGAAACAAACGCTTTAATTCCGGGATATTTATTAATATTATTACTACTGAACACTCATTCTTTACTGATCCTGTCCACGCGAGTTTTTCCACATACTTCTTAGGTGATTGCGGTTGGAATGATATATCATAAGAAATAAATGTGTGGTTGGAATGATATATCTAAGAAATAAATGTATGTGGAAAAACTCGTATGGACAGAGTCAGTAACTAATGGGTGCTGAAGGAGTTGAGGTTTGAAAGGGAATCCAATTGGTCAATGTGAAAGTGTCTTACGTTGGTTTGGGCATGTTAAGAGGATGAGTGTGGATCGAGTGACGAAGTAAATATATGAAGGTAGAGTGTGTGGATCAAAAGGAAGGATGACTCTTAGTATGGATGTTGTATGAAGCTAAGGGAGTATGCAAGGCTAAGGAAGTGTGTAAAAAGTTAGTGAGAATGAATCAAGTACCGAGTTGTTTTTTGAGCTATATGTACAATTTCTTGCCTACTTCATAAGGGAACGGCGTGTATTATTATTATTATTATTATTATTATTATTATTATTATTATTATTATCATCAGCATAACAACATGTCATACTATCCCTTCAAGCTATCCACATATTTATACCTATGGGGTATGGCTGATAAAGGTAGAATTTAGAGGAAATACACCCACCTTTGTGTAAAAGGAGAGGAGTAAATAATTTGGGGAAAAAACACCCTCAATACACCCGGTCGTTATTCGAACTCCGACCTCCTCGTAACGGCAAGTCATTCCATTGAGAGGGAGACGTCTTAGATCATTCGAACACCTGTGCAAGGTTTTTTTTGTGTGCTTTTGTTTTATTAATGACTTGCCCTCATCGATGGTTGCATGGTCTAACGCGTCAGTCTCATGTTGGACTAGATCGCCTGATACGGTGATATTGGGATTCTAATCCCGGTCGAATGCACTGATAGTGTTTTTATTATAGAATTTATTCCCAATTTACCTCCACGTAGATGCGGGGGAACTTATTTTTAAATTCTAACTTCCTCCTTCCAAATGCCTAACTCGTTAGAATAATTAATCTATGTATGTATATAACCCGAATGAATACTAAATTTTAAAAAATCTCTCCCGCTGTATTCAGAATAATTCATTCGTTTTTCCTCAAATTTCATATCCCGCTCTTAGAGTCCTTAAATAAATGTTATTTGCGGATGGCCCAAACGGGATTCGGGATCGCGTTGAAGTTTTAGTTTGATGGACGAGCTTCCAATTATTCCCATGGTTTTATTTCCCCTCACCTCTATAATGAGATTATTTAATTGAAAAACCAATCCGGTTGTCCAGTATATTATTGCAAGCCAATGATAATCACGTACGTGCGGTTTACACGTACAGTATTACAAATATCCTCTTTGATTGACTCTCATATTATCCGCGATTAAATACAGAAATGGGCTATCAGCCAAACGTATTCAGTTAATTTACTAACTTTTTTTTGTGAGGAAAACTTAATTTTTGTTTTTATTTTTACTTGTGTCCATAAACTCTTTTAAAGATAAAGGCATAACTTTAAATTCATTTTAATAAATTGAGACTAAAAAGATTATTTGATTCAATTAGTTTTGTAAGCTGTCGTTAAAAATTAAAAGTAACCTCAACAAATCTTTAAATATTATCCAACACATTTTCTGAATCGGTAATGCGTCTGTCTGCTGATATAATGGTTATGGGCCTAAAAATGTATTATTATTGATATCAGGGTTTTCCATTTCAAATGGGTGAATTTATGCTCAGGAGAGAGGGCATTGTGGTCTTTTCTGAAATTATTATGTAAGTCAAGTGTTGATATAATAATCAGTTGGTTAAGAGAGTGCCCGTTAAATACTTTAAATAAAAATAATATAAACTCTTAAATAAAATCAATCTTTAGCCGCTTGGTCGAACGCGCTACTCTCGTTTTACACAAGACTGCCTAAGACGGAGAGATTAGGGTTCGATTCTGGTAGGGTGCACTAAGGTTGTTTTTTCCCTAAATTGTTGTCCACTCCATGAAAATGTGGGTGCACTTACACTAAATTAAACCTTCCTAATCCTTATTACATCATAGTAACTAATACATAAGAATATAAACCGAATGGGTGGTAAGACGCGGTGCTAAAGAAAATAGTTGTACCAACTAATTTTCAAATCAGTGCTTCTCAAACTTTTTCTCAATAGAGGACCACTTGATAATAGGTCGATGCACGCGCGGGCCATCCGCCTTAATATACCACCTACCTGCCACTGGTCGCAGCAAATCCCTATTACATCATAGAAACTAATACATAAGAATATAAACCGAATGGGTGGTAAGACGCGGTGCTAAAGGAAATAGTTGTACCAACTAATTTTCAAATCAGTGCTTCTCAAACTTTTTCTCAATAGAGGACCACTTGATAATAGTTCGATGCACGCGCGGGCCATCCGCCTTAATATACCACCTACCTGCCACTGGTCGCAGCAGGAACTGCTCTAATGAATGTGTTTATCAAGCAGTACAGACATATTTATATAACTTTTTTTCATATACACATTCTACAGTCTGATTTAGTTGGAAGATTCTTATTGATAGCTAAAAACTATAATAAATCTACTTTTATGTTACTTTTTTATATATATTATTATTATTACAATATCACTAATAATTTAGCAAAACTTTTATGAATGTCGGTTCTTCCTATCAAATTTGGACTGCACTCTCGGAACAAATAGTTAACTTAGCGAAGTTAGCCTGTCATTATTGTACTCTTTTTTATTTATTTCATTTCTACTTTCTAAATAAGGAGAAAAATTCGTGTAACTGTGAGAAAGGTTGACCTCTTTACGTTTTATGTGCCCCATAACCCAAAAACAGTTCTGTATCCTCGGGGTGTTGTTTTGATTTGATTGAAGCCCTCAAATAAAGAATAGTTTAATGTTGGGTAATTTACGAAAATTGACATCACGCTTTTGTTTAAAATGTGTATCTTAGAAGTCTTTACATGATAGAATAGTAAAGATCATTTGAAGATTACTGATTACTTACTTTTGAAAACTTAGTATAAAACTATAATATTATTATATTTGAGAAAAAAAATACGATTGTGTTGTACCGATTTTCTTGTGGGTCTCATGTGCGGACCACCTGGAAAACCACCACAGACCACAGTTTGAGACCCGCTGATTTAAATTATAAACATTCACTTGCATGCTATGTAGTAATTAGCCACGTTATCCATGATTGAATGTCCCAGCATTGTTGACCAAAAGTAGCATTGTCCTGTTTTATTTTGATTATTTGTAATTTCGTCTGTTTGTCTATCCAGATGTTTGTCCCGCGATAACTGTTAAACGCATTTACCAGTTTTAACGAAATTGGGCAGATATATTAATTCAGCCTAGGCCAAAGAATGTATGTAGTGTATGTGTTTTTTCAATTTGGTTATCCTTCTCCAGATCGTGGCAACCCAAAATGTTTTTGTATGATAGCTTATATAAAGTGATTTTAATTTAAAATTCTAAGCAGCAATCAAGGGTGTATTTGTTTATAAGTTAACATTTATATTGAAGAGAATCAGACACCTTAGCTCAGTTGGTAGCTTGTCTGCCCACTGAGCTACGGGTCCCGGGTTCGATTCACGGCATGGCCGAAAATTTTTCATTGATGACAGTTTGGGATTACCCTCTCACATTGATAAATTAACAGCCGAGGACTGGATGTTGTGCCTGTCCTAGTCTTAAGTTAGATTATAAGGCATATGAAGCTAAGACAGGTCTAGCAAGGCGGTAGTGGAAAATATATTACTTGAATAAAAAACTGACCCAGGCCATAGCCTGGAAACAGTAATGGAATGTTAAAAAAATTATACTGAAGAGAATAATATCATACATACACTGCGTTAACAACTGTTATTCTCTATTAATACCGGCATCCTGGTACAGTGGTGGTCAGAACTCCGGGCTGCTGATCTGGAAGTTCCTGGTTCAATTCTCGGCTGGTACTTGTAGTGGGGGTCGGGCGGGCTACTCATTTCTTGTTTGAAAGTTTGCGTATAGAGGTTTTATTTTCAGATATCATTAAATATGTGTTTAGTGATGTTTTTCATCTTGGGTACATGAAATGAATGTCGTCAGGTTTTTAAAATGGCCGCCAAATAGAATACATGGTTTTAAACGTTTAACAGCATTTCATTCGTAATGCAACCAAGTTTGTTATCAAATGAAAGCTCTTATTCGTGGCAATGCAACCAATCACACTTTATTTACATATTGTAACATCCCAATCATAAAAATAGCATTTAAATTAGGGTGTATTATATTATTTATAAAATATAATGGGCAGACCAAGAGGGAAACTGGGATTTATATGTGCTAGCATCTTAAAGAGCACTTCTTTTGTTCTTTGCATTTGGGAAAGTAAATTACGTAATATGGGGGGCTGTATAGCTTGAAGATTGAAATAAAATGGAAGAATTGCATCCCACCCTTTATGTGTTATTCAAGAAGGGCTGCTTTGTTGTTCATCATGGAACCAGACACTTTATTAGTGTTGGAAGGGACCAATCTCTTGAGCAGGTCTATAATAAACCTGCTAAAGGTCATGAAGGCATCACAGTACTTACTCGTCAGAAGCAAGCAGTTGAACAAAGAGACGTCATTAAACGTGAGAAATTATGCATAAGTCAGTTCTACAGAAAGATGTGTGGTCTCCACACATTGTATCATGAATTCTCATCCACTTTAACTCATTCAGATGATTAAAGCATCGAAGGCATCATGGATTTCATCAATGAACAAAAAGATCAATTTGATTTGAATATTGCACAAGACAAGTTGTACAACATTGTCACTGGTAAACATTTGACGAACATGAGTAAAACTTCAAGCTTATATGTTACAAAATGGGAGAAACAGCATACAAGCTATTCAGGCCAGAAAGATTCGTTTATAAGTCCAGGAAGCTCTTCAATAAATTGGCTAAGTTGAATATGTCCAGTTCTCAGCAACACACGAACAAAATTCCCACCCTCAATGAGACTTCTGATGCCCAATATTTCATTGATGTTGCACGAGAAAGATTGATCAGTTGCTGTGCTATGAACTCGTTTCTACTTCGTTCTTTTCAACAAAAGATTGAGGTTTTTTTTAAAAAAAACTGATAAGGCAAGTTTGGTACAATAACTAGAGAAAGATATTAAAGAACCAACTTTCAAAACGCCTCCTCCTTCATCTCACACCACCGCAACTTTGTTTGAGTTTATGTTGATCGCACGAAAAACTCAAGCAGCTATGTCTAATTCTATGAAGACTTTTGGGGACTTTGCAAAGCTTATAATTCAGAAAGTAAAAGTGATTGTACTAAACTCTTCTAGGAATGACATAATCTTTGATGTATACAAATAAATAGTGTTAAATCATCTGAGCGACAAAGAAGAAGAACAACACGACCAATTAACATGAATATTGATGGAGTGGAAACCCCTCTTCCAAAAGATATGCATGCGTTCTGGGCATCTTCAAGTAATAAATACCAGTTGGAGCAGTTCTTCACTCAATACCTGATAGAATGCAATGATTTCAGTGGTACTCCTATTTATATTGGCGGACTTGGTGAGGATGAACAGAAAAGCAAACTTCTTGAAAATTGCAAGAAAGAAGAGATTTCATCTTCACAATCTTACCTGGAGGAGGCTGGTGAGCGGCTACTTCTTCATGTACATCATGCAGTCGTTAGAAATTTAGAGCGTATTGTAATAGTATTCTCAGACAATGATGAATTTGTATGCGCAGTGTATCATTTCTTTAAAACTTTTTTTAAAAAAAGGATTGTTTGAGATATGGGTTATCCATGGAAAGTGTATTACCACACGTGCAGTGCCGATTCATAAACTTGTTGAGGTCCTGGAGCATAGCATGATTGAAATGCTACCAGCCTTACATTCCATCACTGGATGTAACACGACAAGCAAATTTGGGACAAAGCTTACAACTTTAAAGCATTGTAAACTGTCATCACATCTACCACAAACATTTGGTAAAACAGACCTCAGTGAAACAATGATGGATGACGCAGAAGAGTTTCGTTTTGGAATTCTATCATCAAATTTCACTTCGGGAAAGCAACTTTGGGTACACCAGTATCATCAAATGAAAAGGCTCAATCTTAGAGAGGCTCACACTACCTTCTACCAATATAAGATCACACATAAAACGAGGTTTTTTGCAATGTTACAGGTGATTCCATGTATTTGTTGATGCACCCACCCTTCTACCAACATTGTATGTATATATAGAGGAAGATGGTGAACTGCAGCCCCAAGTAACCAGTGAAATTATTCCTGATTATTTTCCACGTCCCTGCACTTGCAAAAAATGTTTAAGAAACACTGTCTGCCCATGTCACAGAAAAGAAATTTCATGTTCAAGATTTTGCAAGTGTACAACAAACTGCCGCAATATACATAGTAAATAATTGTGCACAAACTATATTGTGCATTTCACTTAAATGTATGTGAACATATGCAAAGGAAATGTGATTAGTTGCAGTGCCACGAATAAGAGCTTTTATTTGATACCAAACTTGGTTACATTAAGAATTAAATGCTGTTATACGTTTAAAACCATGTAACATATTTGGTGGCCATTTTTTTAAATTGACGAAATCCAGGTCATGTACCCAAGATTAAAAACATCACTAGACACATATTTACTGATATCTGAAAAGAAACCCTCTATACGCAAACTTTCGAACAAGACATGGGCTGGACCCTAGACTATTGGGGATTTTTCTCAAAAGGGTAGTAATTCTCATGGTCACAAGGGTTTGGTTAATTAGACTTGACTCCACCCCGTCATATTAACTACCATCATCCTCTCACCTCATCGGGATATGGAGAGAGCCTCCACGGAAAGGATGTGGAATTAGTACATTCGGGCGTCCCCTGGGCAACGGTATATTAGTACTGGATAATCTTTACACAACCAGCTTCGCTGGTCTCATGGTCTAACGCGCTACTTTCACAGTAGACTAGACAACCGATGATGGGGTGATCGAGGTTCAAATCTCGGTTGGGCTTAATGAGATTTTTTTTTTAATTCACTCTTCCTCCAAGCAAATGCGGGTACGCTTTCTATAAATGTTACTTCCCTAGTCCCTAAAGCCATTAGCTTAATAAAGTACATAAGCATGTAACCCGAATGTGTAGTAAGACGCAGTGCTAAAATATATATTTCCGCAAACTGAGCTTCAGATTTATACAGCCCAGATACGCCATTATTATTATTATTATTATTATTATTATTATTATTATTATTATCTATAAAATTAATATAGTGTACTATTAAATATAGTAGTAATTTTTTTCTATACAATTTGACCACCAAGGGAAAATATCAACTTCAAATCCAAAACGAAATCTTAAGAATGTATTAACGATCAGAACATGACAAAATTAGATTTACTTGGCATTTTTCGAACGGAGGGAACAAGGTATACTGTTCATAGAACTACTAACAATATTAGTCATACAAATTGTTTTGTTGGTGAAGGTGGGTATGGCAAGGTTACCTGTGTGGTGATTATTAATGTAATGCAGCTTGCTGCATATTCCATCATTGTCAAGCTATAACAGTCACGTGGAGGGCTGGTTCGATTCCCACGGGGAGTGACAACTTATAATTAATGCAATGTATAGTTGAAAGCGACGGGCCCTGCAACCGTTTGGACACAGTGCGCTGGTAACGAAGGGACTGTTGTGTATTCGCTGGTAATTAAAAAGTATATACACACAGCGCTTATACAAACACCAGCACAGCTCATTACATGCTGTATACGGAGTTAAAGTGCGCAAGTCTCTGACTTATTAGGTCCAGGTTCAATTCCAGCCCTAAGCACAAACCAGAGAGTATTTACTTCACACACTCTGATTTTTACGGTTTTACATGAGGCGAGTGCCGGTGTATTTTATTAAAATCTCGTTTCATCCAACGGATAGCACCTAAATTAGGCAGCTAATACAACTGTAACTGGGCGTCACATTGTGAAGCTGTTTTCTATTCTACCTTAAAAAATAAACAAGGGAGTTGAGACTGGTAAACCGTTTTAATATATATAAAAAATTAAAATCAAATTAAAAAACTAATATGAAACAAAACCATTAACCTGGTTCCAATGTTGCTGTTGTCTGGTGAATAATCCAGAAAACTTCCCTTCGATGCTATATTTGGTTTCAGAGTAATTTAGTGACTACTTTTCTGATTAATCGGCCGTTAGATAGGTTTTTAAAGTACATCTTCCGCAATCTTCTTTCTCGTCACTTGTTTAGGTTGTTTTTAGCGCCGTGTCTTACTACCCGTTAGGATCATACGCTTATTTATTAATTACACTAATGGATCTAGGGATTAGGAAGGTTAAATTTTATAGGAAGTGTATCCGCATTTGCATGGAAGGAAAGTTGATACCCATTTTGGAAAAACCACCCTTAGTACACCCGACCGATATTCGAACCTCGATCTTCCCGTCCTCGGCAGTCTATTCTATTGAGTAGGTAGCACGTTAGACCACACGGCCACCGAAGTGAGTTTGTTTAGTATCAATGTTCAACTTAAGGCATATTAAATACTTATTCTAAGTGCTAAGTATGAATAGCGTATCTTATAGGAATAATACACTAATTATCGTGGAGGGACGATGGATAAACAACTTAATTAAATCAGGCGTGATAAACCACCAACCTTATATCCAGAGCCCTGCTTTTATGGTGAATAAAAAAGCCCAATTTCGTTTTTAAGTTTCCCAAAAGCGGTGAATAAGCGGT
>CABFWB010000189.1:0-17867 GCA_902151455.1 Timema bartmani
CCGGAAACTGAGCCCGAAATAGGCAATATTTTTGCGCTTTATTCAGCCCTTCCAATCCATCTTTACTCCCTCTTAAGTGCAAAGCCTTAGTTCAAACAACAAATATTTGCCCCTAGAAAATAATCTGGGGATAAATTGACTGACAGTGTGTAGACGTAGATAACAAAGGTGTCACTATCGCAATAGACGGGATTCTCTAATACGTGGAGATAGGGATTCGAATCCCGGTCAGGTTTACTGACGGTGGTATTGTCTAAATAGTTTACCACTCTCCATTCATGTAAATTCAGACACATTTATTCTAGATTATACCTTCCTCATCCCTACAACATTTCCGTAAGTAATATGTATGCTTAGACCTGAACGGGTTAAGCTAAACCACCAATAAGCAGTATAGGAGTTCTAAAACCATTATTGCGAATCGAAATTTGAAAATTAATACATACCCTACTCGGTGGCCGCGTGGCCTAACGCGCTACTCTCGAGTTAGACTAGATTGCCGAAGATGGGGAGATCGGGGTTTGATCCCAGTCGGGTGCACATTATGGGGGGGGGGGTTCCTAAATGGTTTTCCACTCTCCTTCTACGCAAATGTGGGGGCACTTCATCTCAATTAAACCTTCCTAATCCCTAAAACTACTGTATTAGTGTAATTTGTACATAGGCGTATAGCCCAAACGGGTAGTAAGACGCGGTGCTAAAAAAATACAGCATTTGAACCGGCCACTATTAGTAACTTTCCATTTTAATCCAGCTACAAATAGAGTTCCCGGCTGTTATCACGTTCTCGGCTTCTATTAAGTCAAATACGGTAAGTTGTTTTCAAATCTCGAATCCGATATTTTTCTCGGACCCATGAATCTCAAATATCCTCAAAGATTCGAACTAAGGATTCGACAATGAAAGCTAGTAAGAAGAGTAAGATGAGCGTATATAAATAGCCTATATATAAAATAACTGTGTCATAACCTATGGATTAAACCATTAAATAATTCTTGTGCTAAAACAAAATGTAGGTCTACTAAAATAAACTAAAAACTGACGTCATTACGACGTTTACATTATTGTAATAAAACTACAGATAAAACTAGATTCGTTGAAAAGAATCATGTTTTCTAACTTAACAAACACTGTCTATTGTTAGCTGTATTCTGTGAATTTATTTAGTTTTACTACAACAATGAGCTCCAGATCTAGCCGGATTAAATAGCTAGTTTTTACTTTATCATATCATGAGAAAGTATTGTAATCGTTAAAATTTTCTCTCTTGATATTATGATGAGTATTTAGGTTTTAATTGTGTCAGTACCCAAAAAAAGTGGATTTTACTATTCTGTCTGTCTGTCCCTGATCACAGGTCTGAAACAGTTTGATGGATTAAACTTTATATTTTAGTGTTAAATTACATGCTTCGGGACTTTTTTTTACCCTAGATCTCAAATTAAGAGCAGTTTTATTGATTTTTTTAAAATTCCAAATTGTTCGAAAATGTTTCAAACAATTTTGTGTTTGTGGAGTGTTCCCCAGCTTGTAAACCCCTATGTTGTTTCGAAAAGAAAGGATGAGAATGCAGTTTTAATATTTTATTTGAATTTTATATTTAAATTCGAGAATTCTCTTTATTTTATAATATTATTTTTAATCATTCATTTACATTTTAGAATATTTAAGCCCTACAGGCAGTTTGGAAGTCAGTACATTTATTTTATTTTAAATGTGCTTACTGGTTGCGTTGGACGATGAAACCAAAACGGAAAGAGCTGCTATTGTACTTAAGTTTTCGTTCTAAGTCCCTAGTACGGAGCGGTCGCATTGTCCAGCCAACCAGAAATACATAATTAAAACTATTCTCATGTGATAGGTCGATATTGTCAATCCACTCTGGTGCAATCGTCAATGTCATCATAATGTGAAAAAGACGCGAAGCAGAAACAAACTCTGACTGTTACACCAGAAGAAGACGCGCAGTGACCGGGGTGACAACAATACGTGTGTTGCTTGTCGCCACATATTTAATTATGTTATAGTGTACGGTGACTGGCGTAGGGACGGGTCAATCGTACAAGCTGAAGTTGTAAATTGTTACAGTAATAACATATAAAGGAATACGTTATAACGATAAATTAATATAAAAGTGATCAAAGCATATTTATTGTATAAGTGGTAATTTCCTTATATGATAATCGCGTCGATAAGAGAAGCTGAGATAGCCAGGGACAGATGTTAAGATTATAAGTCATCTTTTCGTATTGTTATATAAATTGACGACTCATCGAGGGCTCTTTAGGGTGTTCTTCAATTGGCTACCTAACGCGGGGCCTTTAGAATATTACAATTGACGACCCAACGTGAGGTTTAATAGAATACTATAATCGGCACCCAACGCGGGGCCTTCGTAGATTATTATAATTGGAAACAATGGGGCTTTCAGCATATAGAAGCTTTTTTTCGAGCTCTTCAATTGGCTACCCAACGAGAGGCTCTTTAAAATTCTTCACACTAGCTAAATAAGAATACGTTTTTATTTTACAAATTAAAAACTATTTTAGGTTAGTTTACAAATAACAACATTTTGAAAATTTGAAATTTGTTAAAATTATTTGAACAGCGTGGTTTAAAATTTATACATACAGAGTTTTAGTGTGACTAACAAGATTGGTTGTTTGTTTTTAGGAGGATAACTTACTTAAGGGTAGTTTGCTGAAAATCTATTTTTAATATTTCCTTCCAAGCTATAATACACACACAATATGAGAAAGTTTGTGCTATTGTATCCTACCATTTATTTAAAAAAGGAATACATCAACATTATAATTATTAGTCTCGTAATAGAACCAAACAATGATGTCCTATTTTTTCATTACGTCAGGGTTTAGGTCTAAGTTTTATTATTCTTGACATACGTCAGCGTAATTATAGAGAATAAAAAACGCTCTTATAAAACCAATGATGATTTGTTTTGGTTTATTTATGTTTGTTTCTCAATTATAGCTAAATTTGTTGGTCACTTATTAAATCGATTTAATAAAAAACAAATATTTCAGACATTTAATAAAAAAACACTGTGTTAGTAAATAATCTAGGATGCCGAGTGTATGAAACTTCATGACTATATTGAATACATTCATATTAATATGAAATAATTAAGAAATATTTAAAACCCAGGCTATTAAGTTAAAAAAAACATATATTTGAATTTTTATTCAAGAACTTGACTAGCACTTTCTAAAAACAGATTATAGCCGAACACGACCTATAAAATAACAACTTAATATATTCTCCGATTACTACACTCTCATAATTAGAGAATGATGTCCACTAATAGGGTAGTAAAACCTATAAAAGTATTATAATTTCGTGAATTTACCCAAAACACGACTTACAAAATCACTTAATACGAGCACAGGCACATTACCCAGTTCCCGGTCGTCAATACATCTAGAAAAAGTATTGTAAATGTAAAACTTCTTGACCTTGAGATTATGAGGAAGCTTGGCACTTTACGTGCGCCCAAATTCAAAAAAGCGAGTTTTACAATTGAATAATTTTTAGAAACTCAAAATTTCTTGAAAAATAGTTTTAACGGTTTGTTGGAAATTAGTATCTATGTAGTTTTTAACATGATAAATAGGTAACACTGTATATATATATATATATATTTTTTTTTTAATGTATTTGAAACTATAATACAAGCATACCTCGCTATTACGACATGTTAAGTTTTAGACCGTTGTCGTGAAGCGAATCATTGCTTTGTTTTCACTTGCTAATGCATGAACACTACAAACGTCATATAGCTTCCATAATTAATTAATTTTCTATATTATTGGCAACAATAATATAAAATAAGTTAAAAGCCGTTTATAATTCACTAAATTACACGACGTAATACAGAGACGCAGCGCGTACCGTGTTTGTAAACAAACTTTTTGAGTCCAGCAGGAAGCTGACACCGGCCTGTCAGTAAGCCGTCTTATGAGCGAGGTAGCTAGCTGTCAGATACTTGGTAGTAGTCACCATTTAAAACCGTCGTGTAAGCTAAGCGTGTGAAAGCGAGTCGTCGCAAAGGGGATAAGTCTGTACGCTTAATGAAAAAGTCCGTACGAGTGTGTCGTATCATTTATTTTGGTGACTTTCCACGTTCAATAAAAGCCAAATTTACTGTGAACAAATTATAGCATAGATTTATGAAGGCAAAAATAGCACAATTTCTTGTCAAGACAAACAGGCTATCATTTAATTACTAAAAGGGGAAGATTGGCACAGTGCCAACACGAATGATTTACTTGCTTCTGATTAGGGAGGTCAGAAATCGGTTTGAATCCCGGCTAGAGTACCGTAGGGGAGATGCTTGGTGATATAACAGTCTAGTTTAACCATACTCTTTTTTGACGCTAACGCTGGTGCACAACAAAACCACCATTCTCATCCCTATCTCTTAAATTAAGCTGTCAGCAACTTATTTGTTAAATCCGCTAATAATAAAGAGTTAATAGTGCATATGTTAAATCTAATAGCTTTTTTTAGCACCGTGTCTTACTACCTGTTAGGTTATACGCATAAGTACTAAGTGCACTAATGAGTTAGGGCTCACCAAGGCTGAATTCAGAGAAAGTGTACACGCATTTGCGTGGAGGGAGAGTGGAAAACTATTTTTCTTTAAACCGCCCTCAAGACACCCAACCGCAATTCGAACCCCGATCTCCTTGTCATCGGCAATCTAGTCTAACACGAGTGACGCCTAATAACATGTAGCCACTAAAGCAGGTATCTTACAGCTAAACTAAAGAGTTAATAGCCCGTATACTAAATATATTAACTAAAATAAAGAGTTCATGAACCAAATGTTTATTAAAATAAAGAGCTAATCGAGTGAAAACCACCCTTAGTTCATCCAGCCGGGATTAGAACCTTTATCTCTCCTTCACGGGTAAGCTAAATTATAATAAGAGTCTGACGCTAGACCGTGAGCCCACCGATGGCGGCTACATTAATAACTAACATAACTTAATATCGATGAATTATTACACCGTGTAAAGTCCCACAGTTATGAGTGGCAGCCGTGAAAAGTCAAAATAAGACAGGTTTATTTATTAGTGGTACGTCCCTCTATTTTATGGATTGACTTACAAGCAGACGTGTTTATCGAATGGTTTATTTTCTCGCAACGTTCCAAAGTTCAGACTGAGACTAGCCAGGTGCCGACAGATTACCATCGTAAATCACACCTCACTATCCGCTTCGCTCCAACTTAAATAGTTGGTAAATAACAGGGTGAGACCACCTCCATTTTCCCAACTTTTAAGGTGGGGGTGTAGGTGACGCGAGAAAAGGGCAGTGTTTTTGAAGTGTTTTTTTAAATATCAAAACCGTGTTTTTGTCAAAATAAACCAAATATTACTTCAGTAAAAACGTTGAATTTAATTTTCTTCACATGGTGACAACAGTCCTAGAATATCTGTCAAGGGTGTCTCAAAATCTATTGACCAACTTTTTTTTTATCTTAAATTAAAAAGTTTCTCATCTAATGCCGCTATGCTCGTGACATATATTCTACAACTGTTGATATCACCTTGTGAAGAAAATTAAACTCTATGTTTTTACTGGAGAAATATTTTATTTATTTAGGCAAAAAAATCTTAAAAACTGCAAAAACACTGCCTAAAAAGCACCCCAACTTAATACATCGGACTGACTGTTTCTTGGTTTTCTCAGCGACGAATTAACCGGGATATTGGTTATACAATTACGATCAAACCAGAAATTGAATCTGGTTTTCACCACTCTTCACTTTTGGACAGTATGTTTGGGATCAGTCAAATAACTTGGTTGTTTAAAAAAAAATGTAAATGATTATTTTTCCATTTTATCGCATATAATTAAAATTATAGCCCACTCCGGTGGCCGCATGGTTTAAGGCGTAGCTTTCGCAATAGACTAGACTTCCTATGATGGGGAGGTAGGGGTTTGAATCCCGGTTGGATATATTGTGGGTGGATTTTCCTAAATGTTTTTCCACTCTTCTATCGTAAATTCGGGTACAATTTCTCTTAACTGTAACCTTATTAATTCCTAATACACTAGTGTAATTAATACATATGCGTATATCCCGAACAGGTATTAAGAACGTTGCTAAAAAGAGAATTAATTTGGTAAATTAATTTCCCTAGTTTCAATTCCACTATTTTCTAAAGATTGGTTCACACATTCACCGAAATTTCAGAGCATAATCTACTTGAGTGGCTCGGCAATGAAAAGTGGGTTTACCCTTTAACATTGATAAATTAACGACCAGGGACTGAATACTGTGCCTGTCTTAGGTTATAAGGTTATAAGGCATATGAAGCTATGACAGGCCTAGCAAGCCGGTACTGGAAAATATATGGCTTGAATAAAAAAATTGACCCAGACCATAGGTTGGAAACAGTAATGAATGTAAAACAAAGAGTTTGAACCCATGATGCTTTGCAACGCAAACTGTTATTCGTCAAGTGGGACGGACCATTTGTATACGTTGGACATTCAGAAATCCCGAGTTCATTAAAAGATTTAAAAGAACTGTAATGCTACATGATTAAAGGTCTTATATTTTAAGATGTAGGCCTATGGTTTCTGACAAAATCCTGAAATTAGCATTTTTTTAAACATAAATTTCACGCGAAATGTCACAGTTCTGAGACCAAAGTAAATGGTTAGAAATACAAATCTATTCGCCCTCAAACAAATGTCATTTTTAACCGAGCCACAACATAGTATTTTAAAATCATTACCCGCCTCGATGGCGTAGTTGGCTAACGCGCTAGTCGTGTTGAGCTCGGCCGCCGAGGACGGGGAGATCGAGGTTCGAATCTCGGTCGGGTGAACTGGGGGTGGTTTTTCCTTAATTGGTTTTCCACTCTCCCTCCACGCAAATGCGGGTTCACTTCCTCTAAATTCAACCCTCCCAATTCCTATTCCATTAGTGTAATTAGTACTTAGGCGTATAACCCGAACGGGTAGTAAGACGCGGTGCTAAATATTATTATTATTATTATTATTATTATTTAAAATCATTGCTAAGGATTGTTTTAGTGGTTTTGAAACTTTGGAACTGCCTATCCCATAAGAAATACTCCACTCACGATGGGTTTTTTCCTCCTTCTTCCAAGTGAATAATTAGCTTTGACATATTTTCCTCTTTGGATCAAGTCGTCCACTAGATAGTTTAGTTGGGTGTGTCCCACAAGCAAAATCAAACTTTCCCGCGCCATTCTGGAAACTCCGCAAGTTAAACAGAAGCGATAATCTTTGTATTGTATTTCTATGTAAACAAAGTTGATTGGCAAGCTAATGGGTCATATTTGACAGTTTCAAAGTTACGGAAATATAGATTCAAGAAAAACCCGTACCGAAGGATAAGTAGATAAAAGCAGTCAATCTCGCCATGTCTGGTTTATCGCTGACGGGGAGGCCGGGGTTCGAATATCGGCTGGGTTGGTTGAGTTGGTTTTTCCCTTAATGGTTTATCACTTAAATTCAGGTACATTTCCTCTAAAATATACCTACCTCATCCCTGATTTATTAGCGCATATAAGTGGATAGCCCGGACGATTGGTAAGACACGCAGAGCGGCTAAAATTGAAACTAAAGCGTTAATAGTCCTCTTTTTTGGTGTAGTTTTTTTTTGTGCACGACTTCTTACTACGCATTTGGATTATGTTTGTATATTAAATACGTACTGAGAATGAGGAAGGTATGGTCGAGATGAAATGTACCCGGACTTGCGGAAAGGGATTGTGGGACACAATTTAGACAAAAACCACCCTCATTATACCCAACCAGGATTAGAGCCCCAACCTTTACTTCACCGAAAGTCCAGTTTATTTCAAGAGTGACCTCTTAAACAATTCTACCAATGGCGTGTGCGTCCAGGTATCAAAACATTAATTAATCATTAGTAATTATCTGAAATCCATTGCTATTGCATCGGCGCGCGAAAATATAATCGACAAATAAGGGGCGTGACAAAAAAAAAAGTTTTCTCCTAATTAGAGTTTAGTATTAATGAGTTAACATTCGCATTTATGACAAGACGAACATCGACTTTTAATGTCAATGTCATTGCATGACGATAATCGTCTAGTTTATTATTCCCGTGACTCTTTATGAAAGTTATCGACATAATAAACAAACGATTTGTGATTCGAACTATCATCACGTCTTTGACTTAAAAAAAAATAAAGCAATTTAATTTTATTGTTAATAACTGATCGTGACAGGATACGATATTCATTGTGTTTGTAGCGTGACTGTACTGTATACATTGTTCGGCTGAATATGGTACCGGCACGAGCTCTACATAAAAGATGTTCCACGAAGTAGATACGTTCATGAATTGGAGATGTAATTACGTAATGGTTGCTACCTTTTTAAAAACCCGTTTCTAAATAAAAAAATTATTCCTGTTATGATTTATTTATATGGCTGTTCAAAGTATCATTTCCTTTTATGGTAATACGTACGTTTACGTAAAAGGTTTACCTTGTTTTGTGAGCGATTTGATTGTTTCTCAACTGACTGCCCTTGTTAGATACAGATTTGAGAACAAACAAAGAGTTTCTCAATCGCCACATTGACAGTAAAACTAAACACATTGTTAAAATTATTAAAACAAAACAGGTATTTTAATAATGGAACCCTTTTTACATTGAAATACGTTAGAATATATTAAAATTTCGAATCTTAAAGTTTTTAAAGATCCGAATGAAAATTCTAGATTTGGATTCTAGAAAAATAGGATACAATCCATCTCTAATTAGATTACTACCCGTGATGTTGGCCACGCTGTTTAAGGCGTTAGACTCGCATTACACAAGGTCATCGTTGACGGGAGAGGTTGGTATTAGAATCCCGGCCGGGTAAACTGAGTGCAGTTTATTCTAAATGCGGAGTCGACAGAAATAGTTCTTTGACATTACCGTGTTAAGGTCTACGGGTGTTGAAGTAAGTTTTGAATTATTTTATTTTAAACATTTAATTTGTTTTTTTGGGAAACAATTTTGTACTCATCTTGATTAACTAACTTTTATTTTTGATAGTATTATAAAGCAACTTTAATGTATTTAATTAAGGATTTTATTTATTTTTAATCATTAATTCCATGAGCCTTGTCTCGTATTAGGATTGTACCATTTATTAACTAAACTAAAAAAAAAACTCCATGGCATCAGCATGCAATCGAGCCATACTGACCTAGAGGCCACCATCTGTTGGTGAAGATAATGCCAACTTATACGGATGTCATATGGTCAGCACAACGAACCCGTTGGTCGTTAATCTCAGTTTTATAGATCAGAGCTGCTACTTTTTCACTTAAGTAGCTCCTCATTTGTCCTCTTGAGGCTGAGTTGACCCTATTACATGCAGACCCATTGGTTCACAGAAAATCTGGAAGCGCCGGGGATCTAACCCGGGACCTCTGTATCTGTAGCTAGAAACGCTGACCACTAGACAACAGAGGCAGTTTTTTTAACTAAACAATCAATAAATATTCTAGTATTTTTATATAACAATGAAAATATTAGAGAAGGTTTCCAGCAATTTTTAATTTAGAACATAAGTTTACACAACAAAATAAAATTCTATAATAATAAAAAGAAGTATTTGTTTGTCTGTGTGTTTGTTTGTTTGTTTGTTTGTTTGTTTGTGTGCGATGCCCAGCCAAATCTACGGCATGCAGAGATCTGAAATTTTCAACATAGGTGGTCGGAAGGGGGTCCGAATGCACCTCGAAGCCGGATTTAAAAAAAATTTAATTAGCTTTTTAATTAGGCTATTTTTAACAAATTTTTGAAGACAAATTGTTAATATGGTTTAGAATTATGTTTCAGAGATAGTTGTGATAAAAATATGCCGCATCCTCCTCGGAAAAAAAAAGTGTACGAAATCGACCGTAATTCTAAACCATTTTTGTGTGTTGGGGGGAGCTTATATAATTCTTTTACCACAGTGGGTCACAGGCAACGCCGTGCGGGATTGCTAGTAGTTAATATAATTCAAAACTTGCTTACGCACTCTTTAAGGCATCACTTGCTTTATATCACTTATCACTGTTCTAGAAGCATACTTCACAACAGATTTTGATAGCGTGGGAGGGCATTTATTCAAGTCCTGGCAGTATGCTTGCTGGATGGGAAAACAACGGAACAATCGACGGAAGCGGTAATGATAATCAGTTCTTGTAAACAAGGCGTCCCACTTGGGTTCGCGTCTTTAAATAACAAAGCGCTTTCATTTTTCAGCCAGCCTATTTTAAGTAGGGTTTTAAGGTAGTGTTTTTGCAGTTTTTATAAAAAAACTTTTTTTTCTGCCAAAATAGATCAAATGTTTCTCTAGTAAAAGAGTTTAATTTTCTTCACATGATATCAACAGTTGTTCAATTTCTGTCATGAGCATAGCGGCATTAAATGAGACACTTTTTAAATGAAGAGAGAAAGTTGTAATTAAGTTCCAGGACACCCTTGACAAGATATTAGAGAAAATTAATGTTGATATCATTATGTGAGGAGAATTAAACTCTGTTGCTACTGGAGAAATATTTGATTTTTTTTGCCCAAAAAAGTTTTAATACAAAAACTGCAAAAATACTACCCTAACTCGTGTTCCCTTCTCTCCCATCTTAAAGTAGTATTTTAGAAAGAAGGAACTTTAATAGACTATAAACATATATTCTTAAAGTCAACATTGGTATAATTTTACTATTCTATTAGTATTCTTTCATAGGTATTGATAATATCTATCAAACGTGAGAGCTGCAATATATGAAGGTAGTTTTTATTCACTTTTTTAGCTGTCTGATAGGGTTCTTCTTACGAAAAATTGGACTCTAATTTCACGATGAAATAGCGTAGACATTACAAATAAAATATTTACAAGAAATATTGGCTATTGTTGCATCTAGGTATCATAATTATAATTTAAATCGAAAAATGAGACTTGGACACGAGAATCGAACCCGCAACATTTGGCTTACTACGCCAATGCTACTAGTACTGAACTGTCAAGGAGCCATCCCAGGTTCAGGGTCATTCTTCACTCATATTCCGCACGACCATCACAGACTCTGCCTTAAAATGTGTGCGAAGAATGATCTTGGACGTAGGATGACTCCTATACAGTTCAGCGGTAAGAGCATTGGTCCAAAGATCCTAGGATCATTCCCGTGTCAAAGTGTTATTTTTCAATTTAAGGAATCTGTTTGGTTATGTCATGCGATATATATACATTACACATGTTGTGTTTTATCGCGACCAAATATTTATTAGATTTATCATATTGTGACTTAGTTTTAAGAAACTAGTCAGTTAAATGTTCATTTTATAAAATAACAAATAAAAACATAAAAATAGTAAGTTAAATGATTAATTATCTTTCTAACAGGAACATGAACAATGACGTGTGTAGTATTCTTTATTTTATTGCCTTAAACCCCAAACTTACTAACGGCTGGCTTTTCTAGGGGTCAGAGTTTCTTGTTACAGATCGAGAGGTCCAGGGTTTGATCCCTGGTGCTTCTTGATTTTTCTGTAAAGCAGTAGGGTCTGGAACGAGGTCAAACTCAGTCTCGCGAGGACAAATGAGGAGTTACGTGAGTTAATAAGTAGCAGCTCCGGTCTAGAAAACTGAGATTAACGACCGGAGGGCTCGCTGTGCTAAACACATGACACCCTCTATTCACAAATGTTTTCACTATCTTCGCCAACATACGGTGATCGCTCGGTGGGTATAGCTCGCTTGCGGGTTGACGCCATGGAGGTTTTTTTTTTATGTATGAGTGATAGAAAGGGTATAGATCCGGTTTAGCGTTCATAACTACCATTATGAATAACTAACTATTGTTTCTGACAGATTTTTAAATTTCTTCACTAGCATTTTCAACTAAAGTCTCTTTGCCTTCCTTACTACATTTAAAAAACGTCCCTATCGATTGGGTAAAAACAAAAATAAATTTTTAGTAATTCAATTATTTTTAAAACCTAAACTCTTTCATCATTAAACAACAAATGATTTGCGTCACATTTGTTTGAAGATGAAACTGATATATACTAAGACAAATGTTTTTTAAAAAAATATCACACATCTGATATGAATTATATGTTAAGCAATCGTTTAAGATACCTTTGAAGTACGTCCAATAAATAAATCCTACTTTAAAAAGAAATAATTGATTGATCATCCGATTCTTCTCGATAACTGATTTCATTGTCCGTGTGTCCAAACAAAATAAAATATTCAAGATATTTTGCGTCTTTTTCCTCAAGCGTTTCCTGGTATGGAGTCACAAACAAGAGTTTGATAAATAATTCTCCGACATTTGGCTTTGTGGGTACAAAGTGCTCACGGAAAAACTTTAACCGACAAATAAAACTCAACGTAAAACTGTTGGTTGAAGTTTCATCTAAAATGCAGACACATACGTCTCATGCCTTTTTTTTTCTATGCGAAAAAAAATAAAAAAATAAGAGGGTTAAAATCAGAATATAAAATAAATCTGATCTCGATAAATTGCACACAATTTATCATAAGTATTTGTTTATTTTATTTGTATTTCTGCCCTCATCGGTGGACGTCAAACTCATTTATTAGCTTGTTTTTCCAGAGACGAGGGGTTCATATTCCAGTTGCGTGTATTAAGTGTTTTTTCCTAAACGATTTTCCACTCTAACTCCACACAAATTCGGGTACCTTTATTATCCCTACTACATTACTGTAACCGATTGCGGCTAGCCCGGGAGGGGGTTAAGACGTGGTGCGCAGTTATTATATATATATAATGTATCATGCATAATTATATTATATAGGTAGGGCCTACACTCCTCAGACCTAAGGAAAACTTTGAAAATGAAAAAAACCATTAAACTTATATTTTGAAGTGAGAATTTGTTTATAGGTCAACAGTTACAAAAAATAAAGAAAAAAATTAGCATATAGTTCGAATGGGTAAGACTCGGTGCTAAAGAAAATTAAAAAAGGGTCAAGTTTCTTAATTAACTTCCTCAAAAATAAGCATGTCCTCTATGGGGACATCAGCTCTCTGACAACACACAATTTTACTGGTTTAAAAAAATATATATAATAAAGTAACAATTGCAATATTTTGTAAAAAAACAAAAAACTTTAGAATTATTTATTTAGATAATATTATAATAGCACATGTAGATTACAATTACTATTCTTAATGATATCACAAATAAAAAAAATTAAATTTAAAAAGAAACCTTATCTTTACCTTTGATAAACGTTTGCTTCAACACGATCACAGAAATAAGAGACTCATTGTTGCCAGCGCGAATTCAAATGATTTGGAAGTTTGAAAAAAAAAATGTATGCTGCCATCTCTTAGGTCCACAGAAAACTAATCGGCAAGGCTCTACTGGCCAGCAGATAAAATATATAAAATAATAACTACATTGGGGAGCCTGTGGTATTCAACTTGAGATACGTGAAGATACCTTAGGCAATACATAAAGTTAAAAATGTATACATACACACAATTATATGTTTCATTTAAACCGTGTTATTTAATACATTATTTTGGATGTGATTTATTTTAGATGTAGCTTATAGTATATAACTTGCATTATGCACCAAAAGCTTTGGTGCATAATGCAAGTTAAAGATAAATTATACCTGAGGGTACGTGAACATAAAAGGTTGAATCATTTTGGTTTAGAGGTATTTAACCCTCGTTAGCGTGCGTGGCAAGAGGATGGTAAAACCACAGTGATAAAACACTACATTTGTAAAACCAATCACAGCACACCCAGCCGAAACTCGAACCTTGTCCTTGGCCACCTGTAGACGTTACAAAGGTTATTTATATTAGCGATTAAATTTAAGGGGATTTGGATTAAGAGTCCAACTTAGGGGAAACTCACCCAAATTATCGAGGGGTAAAGGGTAGGGAAGTCGAAGAGAAAACCTCGTGTGGAATATCATCAGTTGGGATTCTTGTCCCCACTTCCCCATCAATGGTATGTAGGTTTTTATATTTAAAAAATATTGTTAGAACTTCATACAGTATAATAAAACAACGGATATTTAATCATTTAGTTAACAGCAAATGTGCCTGACTTGGAGTCGAGAGGTCGGTGGTTATTCTAACCCGTCTGAACCGAGAACAATTCATCAACACTTTGGCTCTCCGTCTTTTCACCGGTGAGTTCTGGTGTAATTACTTGAAATTTGACCCGAGGGCATCAAAAGTTTGGCACTTGCTCCCTACCCCCCAAAAAAAAAACGTTCTTACGTCCTTGTTAATATGTCTTCGATGTAAACCGTTATAGTAAAGTAAGCTATTTTAATTTAAGCCGCACGGCGGAAAATCTCATCAGGTCTTTTTCAATAGAGATTCACGCTAGTGAACTATTAGCACGACAGTGAAAGCGTGAACAAATTTGTCACGCTTCCAAGGGCGTAACTAAGGGTCTTTCGAGAACTCTCCTATTCTCTATTTGTTCCACGATTGTTTCTTTGAATGTGATACAATATATATATTTTTTATCTTTGGACAAGTAGCCAAGAAGAAAAAAGGGGTTATACTTCCTTCTACCATCATCCATCAGAAATGTCGAATAATGCTTTATTTAATTAAAATTAAAATGTACTTTTTAAAGACATTGCATGAAAAATATGATATCATTGAGTGATAAAATTATCATATAAATTATAATACATATGAATGTAAGCGGTCACCTTGAGTCATAAAGTAGCCCGAGTCATTATTATGTTTCTACAGTTGCTGGCTTTTTTCGTGGCCTGTATTTGTTTAGGAACTACATGAAAACAATTATTATAGAGCGGGATTTTTATTTTTTTTGGTAGGAAGACATTTTTTAGAACATACAGACATGCTTTTTTGGGTTCAACAATGATAACTTTTACTGTATTATTTGTATAATTTCATAGCTATTGATACTATCGATCAAAAGTGGCAGCTACAGAAAGCATGACTTAACGTATGAATTCGTGAAAGTAAATCCAATAGCTTTTCTGACTATCGGATAAAGCTCTTAGGAAAATTAGACTGTACATTGTTAAAGGTATGAGTTTACAGAAATTTACCTCTAAATAATTTACTAACTGCCCTATATATCCCATTCATATATTTCCCAAAATATAAACATAAACTTACGTGGCAGATACCTCGACTCGATCAGTTAGATAAAGAAAAATCATTACCATTACTCAACGACTGTACTTGTGCGCGACGTGATAAGTATACCAGTCACGGATTCACGATTTTGCGGTTGTCTTTATAGTTGGGAACAGTCACGAATATAATACAGGATGGTTTCGAAAGAAAGAAGATCTTTTGATGCTTTATTCTCTTGTCAGAAACCCACTAAAAATACATCTGGCAACAGAATTGAACACTGGAATTTCAAATGTATATGTCAGGCGTTCTATTGGCGCTTAAAATCGAAAGTGCAGTTGTCGGTCGGGACTTAATCCCCGACCCAAGAGTCAAATTCGGGCACATAATTCTTAGGACCAACCTTTCCGATAATTGCATATCACACACATCAGAGACACAAGTATTCAGAACGGAATCAGAATTTACATACATATTTAAAAAAAACTCACAAGTAGCTTGGTTGTAAAGTAGTAAAAATAATGGACAGTGGACACCGATATAATATCCACCCCCACGTTGGTGGGTGTACGTGGACAAAGGCGTTAGTATCGTTTCGTTTGAATCTTGGTGACGGGGCTGCCAGGGATCAAATTTTGGGTGGGCTTACAGATGATTTGTTTTCCTTAAATGGTTCCCTACTCTCCACGCAAACGTGGGTATATTTTATATACATTCTACCTTCCTCATTCTTACATCATTAGTATAGTTAAATTCTGTTTTAAAATAGTGGCAGTTCTTAAGCAAATAATTAAAAGTGGCCTAGGTGCAAAGTTCCTGGCTAAAGATCCAGAGGTCCCGGGCTCGATTCCCTGCTCTTACAGATTTTCTGTGAAGCAGTGGTTTCGGAACGGGGTCAACTCAGCCTCGCGAGGACAGAATGAAAAAAAGGAGTGGCTATGGTCTATAAAACTGAGATTAACGGCCGAAGGGTTCGTTGTACTGACCACATGAGACCCTCTATCCGCAAATGTTGTCACTTTCTTCGCCAACATGCAACGGCTGCTCGGTTGGTATATCTCGCTTGGGGACTGTCGCTTTGGAGATATATATAAAAAATTGTATTGTTTGTTTGGACCCACGAATTATCTACCTAAGCTAGGTTGTTTTCCGTGGGTCAAGAAGGGCTCTTTAGCAAAAAATGTCCTGTCATGATGTCCTGTTGCATTAACCAGAGATTGTGTGCCCAAGGTTTATTGTGTTAGAAAAGAATGTTTATAAGTCTATATCTAGTTAGGAAATAAAACCCTTTTAAGAGCCCATATCAGCCCACGCATAGCACCTAAACCAGGCCTAACCATTTAATCATGTTTTTAGGAGTTAAAAAAATACAGCAAGATTGTAAGTTGATTATATTTAAATGAAAATACTATTTCACTGATCCCAATTTTGCTGTTGTCAAATAAAGCAGAAAAACCATCACTTTGATGTGATTTATTTTGGTTCAAGCCTAGTGAGTATTTAATATCCTATGTGACTGGCTTTGCAAGGACGGATCCACGGGGGGGAATTCCTCTCCTCAAATGATCAGGAAAAAGACGAAAAAATGGGAATTTAGCCTAAATAAACACATCTGAGTGGAAAAATGAAAAAGTCAGCTAGAAAAGAGCCAGGCGAACGAACCTGAATTTATAATATAGCAGGAAAATTCAGATTGAAGTATTGCAATGATTGTTAAAAGTCTAATCAAGACGGTAGCCGGCGAGTTTACCGAATAGCAATTTTTAGAAAGTCAGTTTTTCTAAATTCAATTATTCGAAGTTTAATTTTTCGAACTAATAGTTTTTCGAAAATCAATTAGGCGAAAATCAATTTTTCGAAATGCAGTTTTTCGAAAACCAATTTTTCAAAGAAGTTTTTCGAAAATTTCTTTTTTTGAAAATGAATTTACCTAAAATCTATTTTTCAAAATAAATGTTTCAAAAACGAGGTTTTCGAAAATAAATTTTTCGAACGACAAGTTCGAAGTATAATAAAATTCTAGCTTAGTTTAGGTTAGGTTAGGGGTAATCCTCCCTATAGGGGGGTGAGGATAGGGGTAGGGTATTCCCAGTCCTCATTAAAATAGCTTCCAGAAAACTAACAGTTCGCTAAATTGATTTTCTAAAAAAATATTTGCAATTCGCAAAATTGATTCTTCAAAAAATGGATTGTTCGAAAAATTGGTTTTCTATTATTTGACTGTCGAACAATTGATTTTCGGGCAATTGATTTTCGAAAAATGTAGTTTTGACAAACATATAGTTCTGAAAATTGATGGTTTGAAAAATTGATTTTCGACAAAATTACTTTCAATGATTTTGTGTTACGTGAATTGATTTCGATAAATTGATTTTCGAAAAATTTACCTAGACCCAATCAAGACATGGCTGAGGACAACTATTGTGGAAAGCAGACTTGTTGGTTTAGCTCTTCTGAATGTCCACAATAGTAAAAGTTTAGACTCACAACAAATAATTGAGCGTTTGACAAAACTAGAAAACACATAATGGTCATGTAGCCTACATTTAAGAACTATTATAAATAATTATTAGTTTTTTTCATATTTCCATTTATTTCTATCGTATTTCCAGGAGACCAGGATGGTCAACACCACGTTTGAGGGTTATATTAAAAATAAAATCCCTTAACTGGGGAGTATTCCATATTCCCCAGACCATTCCGAAAGATCCCCCCCCCCCCCCCCCCCCCCCCC
>CABFWB010000189.1:29458-75208 GCA_902151455.1 Timema bartmani
CAAATTTGTCAAACCAGATTTATTTTTATGCAAAGTCAAAATTGACAAATATTTGAAGTGAAGTTGAAATTTTCAAAGATGTTGTTTGTTGTCTAGAACTAGAATAAGTGATCCCATGTTTATACCCAATATTTACATAGTTTCATGGACAGCAGCAATACCTTTCTTAGGAAACAAACCACTTGAACTTACACCATTACTATTTTGACACTCAAGAGATTAACTATTTCAGATATTAGTATTTTAGAAGGTCGAATTGAAGTTGATTAGGTAAAACAAACAAACCGTGAGTTCTAAGTCTGTACGTTTGATGTTATGGAGTTTTTAAGGTGAAACAAATCAAACATGAGTACATAATACCATATCTAATAAGGTTAATATTAAGTGGCCGCCATTAAAATATTGTATTTAACTTGGTTGTATTTGTATTGTTGACCTAAGCAGACGTTTAGATTTGCTGGGTGACTAGGTGGTTAAAAAGAATGCAGAACTACAAATTAAAAATCATTAAGAAATCGGTTTAGGAGTAAATATGGATAAAGTTAAGTACATAACTGCATGTCGAAACCTTGTATTCCATATAAATGGATTCATAAATATCATCGACATGTGTTTTGAAGAAGTCGACAAATTCAAATACTTGGGAACTGTACGAACATAATATATTTGTATTATTATTTTGGTTTAAAGACACAGCAACATAAAACCATTAAATAAAAAAAAAGAAAGCTAAAGTGATTGAGAAGGCATGGTTGTGAAAGGATGAGGAAGAAACATTGAATGGAAAATGAAATGGGTAATGAAATGATTAGCAATGCATGTAAAAAAACTTTTCACAATTATTGAACTAATTCTTTATCATGTCCTTATAACGGTGGAAGAAATTAGCTGCTCCACCAGTGACAAGGTTAACCTGATGAAGCTGTCTGTGACAGTAAACGCTTGTCCTTAAAAATGTGTTAGTGTGGTTTTTAGTGTTCTATTTAAAACATATAAATAACTATAATTTGCAAATACTATTCAGGGTTGAGCGCCAGACCTCTGAGTCTAGGCTACCGTACATACAGTCAAACCTGTAGGTATTTGTTCAATTTAAACTTATGTTTCAGCTCTCGGTGTTCCGCGGCTTGCGATGCTATGGCCCAGGTGAGTCTTGCCCTTGCGATGAGCTCCAAGGTCTCGTAGTGAACAACTATCGGCCCCCTCTGCCCCTGGGAAATCGTGAGCTGAGGGAGTGCGGTTCCGGGTAGTTGCATGTGACGTGACTACATGTGAAGGCAATAGATGGGGCCTAGTTCCAGATGTAGGGTATTGACACCACAGTGGAAAACTTTTGGAGTCGAACCACATTCGAGTTTGGAAGAAACTTGATCAATACTTACACCATTTGCACTGAATTATAACTTTAATTTTTCTAAAAAAAAAAAAAAAGCTCGTTTCACTGCAAGGATAATTCATTACTTAGATACGTAGTACAAATGGAACAAGGCATCACATTGTAGTGCAGTTTTCTGTAGTTTTTATTAGAAAACAGTGGAGTTGAGAACAATGAAACCATTATAATTATATTTTAAATACAACTAATTTGAAAAATAATTATATTAAAATGACAAATTTATTTTACTCGTCTCAATTTCACTTTTATTAAGTGAAGATACAGAAAAATGCAATTCAATGTGATTTATAGATCAAGCGTAATCAATATCTAAAATTCCAGTTAATCAGCAATGAGGTGGGCTCCTAGATTATTCTAAGCATATAATGGTATAACAAACTCATAATTAGCTCAGGGTAGAATGAGTTTGAAATTAGCAATTTGTGTTATAAAATAAAGAGAGCTTTCATTAATATTCCTTCAGGAAGTACTCTTAATTCAGTATTATTAATATTAAGACAAAGAAAGCACATTACCTTATAGCTTATGCTGTCATATAATTAATTGTTCTACTTCTTAACTTTATTAGAAAATATGTTCCACTATGACCTATACTGGTCTGGAAATCATTTAAAATTAAAATTCTCAGAGCAGATTATATGCATTCTTAATGTAACCTGTATGGCATCACGTACAAAATATTAACATTTTACGTGCTATTCCTACAGACTTTTCCCGACTTTTAGTAAAGGTATATAAACCTAAAATTATTGTTTGAATGCATCAAATATTTATAAGCAATACCATGTCTTAATTATGTAAGAATAAGCAGCAACCATGTTAGAGTAAAGCTCACAATGTGCCTGATGTAATTCAGTGTCTTAGTAAAACAAATGTGCTTTAAGTAATTTATGTCTTACAAAATAAATACAATCTTTCTCCTAGACATAATTAGTTATTTACTAAGAAATATGTTCTAAATATTATCTCAAACAAAAACAAATGTTCAAATATCTCATTTACTCATGATAATATATTCAAAATAATATTTAGGTATTGAAAAAATTACCGTGCTGTATATTTAGATAAATACTAAAAGTTAAGTTAATTTAAAAGTATTTACAAAGTGTATGTTTATTCAGTGCACAGAAATATAGTGATATCATTAACATGTTAAATGAACTTTTTAAAGAATTATTTAATAACAGTATTTGTACTATAAGAATTATGTTCAAATTATTCACCGGAAATTTTGAGATTTATTTTATAACAATTTTGAGTATATAGTTTATATTAGTAAATAACAAATGCCTTTATGCCTTTATTATAAATATAGGATTTAAAGCTAAAGCTTCAAATTGTTACTTTATGTAAAAAATGAAACTTCTAGTTTAACTTGCTTGTGTATAGATTATTAATTTTAAGATTAAAATCATGATAAAGTGACTAAACTAAAATTAAAAATAATTTTACTTAATAATATAGTTATTGAAATGTTTGATATTTTAACAATAAACAAAATGTTACTTTTTAAAATATTATTTTTAGTGATATATTTAAAAATCATGAATAACTGTACCAGAATTTGCCTGGATAAAGAATTATAAAAAAATGTGAAAATATTCCCCTCCTTTTTAACAATGCAACCAGTTAAAATCGATACTAATTTCTTGATATTTGTGCAGCTAGCCTTGTAAGTAATTCTCTACTCTAAAGACTAACCATAGGTGATACAGGATTGTGATAACTTATTGTGTGTCCAGTAAATGCCAAAACTAAATAATCAAGAAGAAAGCTGTATATATCGACATAGCCATCAATTAATACATCCTTCACAATTCAGCATACTTTCCTGATTTTTTTTAAAAATCATTTTAAGTAAAATATGATCATAAACAAATTCCTTAACAGATGTAGCACATTAAATACAATCATACTTTTAATGGATCATCAGTAATTTTTATCACTTGTTTGTGTAAAAATATTTTTTGACATTGATGTATTATGTATGACTAATGTAACATTAAATAGCAATTTTAATGACTAAAATAAAAATGTTAAATAGATTTGTGATCATTTTAGTGAGAAACAAGTATTATGTTTTTTTATTCATTACAATATGCTCATGTTTAGTAGTGCTGGATGACAAAAACTATTTAAAATAGGTAGTGACATAACACAAAATTGTCAAATGTAGTTTTTAACAGTATAAAGGTTGTTATTAAACTATAGAGCAATAAATATTGTTGAAAAATGTTTACAATAAAGCAAAACTAACAAATACATAATTGTATGTCTAATCTTCTTCTCCTCCTAATAAGTTGACCTTACTCTTTCAATCTCTTACTATTATTTAAGGTGTGGTGGAAAGGACCAAGGATTAAATTCCATATTTTTTTCCTTTTTTACTAGGGAGTGTGATAGATATTTATCGGATCCGTTTCTTATTGCAGTTATATAACAAATAACTTTTTTTAACGAAGTTCTGGTTCTTTTATATCTATATTTACTAACTATAGCACCATTCTAAGATCCATAACTAAAAACAATATATTAAGAATTGTTTAAAATAAAATGTTATTTTTATAATCGAATATAAAGAGAGATCATAATTTTTGGAACCAAATACTTACACAATTTATTTATGATTTATGGTGTCCTTTGGACAGATACATTTTACTTACTCAGATTAGGAGACTGTTTGTAATCGTGAACATTTTTGACCTCATCATTAAGATTAAGTTTTATGTGTGCCTGGATAAAAAAAAGAGATTTAAAAATTTTGTATGTCTGTCCATCCGTCCGTCCCTATCCATACATCTAAAATGGTTTGATAGATTATTTTGAAACTTGATATCTATATGTTATAGGACAATTCCTGAGGCCTTTTGTTTACCCCTACCCTAAAATTAAGAATAGATTGGATATTTATTTCTTTTAATTCCAATTTCTTTAGAAATAGCTCTAACGATTTAGTTAAAATTGGTATATATTTTACTATTATTATTATTATATTGTTTTACATGATCAATAACAATGTGTTTATTTTACTTGTGACAAATTATAGAAAATTTTTAATTTTTTGAAATTTACCTTGAAGATAAATGGGTATCTGAGAATTGTTTTTCATTATAAATAATACATTTTATTTGAAAAAAAAAAAATTATGCTACTTTTAGGTAGTTAACAAATAGCTTATTTCTGTAAATTTGAAATTTGTAAAAATATTTGAACAATTAGGTTTAAAATTTATATATAGAGTGAGTTTCTTGTGATTAAAAAGATGTGTTTTTTTATGAGGAACACTTTTTTATTTTCAAAAATTTCCTTCCAATCTATAAAACACAATATGATAAAGTTTGTGAAATGGTTGTGTTCTTTTTTTTGCCACAGCTCAAAAGAACATTGGTATAATCTTTGAAAATAACTTAATAATATAATGGTAATTTAATTTTTTTATACATATTATTAAAAAAAAGGAACTTTGTTTCAATTTAGGGAATTTTAGGGACCAAGCTCTGAATAAGGACATTAAATGCAATAATATGTATCTAAAATTACATCGATTCCAATTCTGATTTTTAAACAATTTATTTTTACGGTTCCTGTTTTGGTTCTTTAATAATAACTATTAATTTTAGTTATCGTTCTGGTTTGATCAAAATAAAAAAAATATTTCTTAGTAAATAAGTTTAGTTTAATTTTATAAACAAAATTGTCAAGTGTAGTTTTTAACGGCTTTAGATTAAACTAGAAAGTAATAGTCGGTCATTGTTTTGTTGTTTCGGAGGACCAATAATTACGAAATAGATAATTCCATCTAGCTGGTTTATTTCCAAGTCACAGACAAAAACAAGTCTGCAATAAGCAACATTAATCTCCTTGGTAACAGAAAAAAAGAAAAAAGAATCAGTATCGCTAACTTAATATAATGAAAACACACAGATACTGTCTTCTGTACAGTTTTTGACATCCTGCGTATAGCAGTTGAACTAAACATAGCTGTTTAACGCTCACTCCGCCAAGTGCTGATAATGAGAAATATCACATTCTCATGACAGACAGCTGATACAAACATACCACCCAGCTTAACTAGGCTAATTAACCACAGCAAGAAATAAACACAATGTAGTCTTCTATAAAGAATTGAATCAATTGTCTGAAACTGGAAGCACACATAATTTTCTCACTGGTCGAGCCAACTCTCTCGTGCTTGTTCTGAGAGTCTCCACTTGGACAAGCCCATCAGGTGTTGGATGTACTCTCTCCACTATGGCTGACTTCCACATGAAAGGAGGTAGATGATCATCCTTGATAAGCACCAGTGTTTCCGGTTGGAGATTGGGAGCCTCTGTTAACCACTTTATGCGTTGTTGAAGCTGGGCAAGATACTCTGTTGACCACTGCTTCCAGAGATGTTGGTACATCTGCTGGATAATCCGCCATCTGGATAACCTAGTGATCTTAAGGATAGTTAGATCTGGCTCAGGGATGGTTGCGAGACTTTCTACTATCAGGAAATGTGCAGGAGTTATAACGCATGGATCACTTGAATCATTGGATATTGAAAGAATAGGTCGCGAATATAGACATGCTTCGATGAGCATACACATCTCTTCAAAATTCAAGGATGAGGTGCCTACCACATACCCTAAGTAATATTTAATGGATTTGATGCCTGCCTCCCATGACCCACCAAAATGTGGTGAGCTGGGGGGTATAAAATGCCAACTGATATCAGTTTTGCTTGCAAAGTGATGGATGACATCAACATGATGCTGTGATTGGAACATAGTATACAGTTCTTTCAATTCATTTTTCGCTCCTGTAAAATTGGTGCCATTGTCACTGCATAGACTTGCGCATATTCCTCTTCTTGCAATAAATCTGCATAATGCAGCCAAGTAAGCCTCAGTTGATAGGTCACTCACAAGCTCTAAGTGTATATATATAGCCTTTGTTCTAATACAAATGAACAAGGTCATGCAGCACTTTACTCTGACCCTGCTTCAAAGTGATCCCTGAAGAACATGAAAGGGTCCTCCGTAATCGACTCCAATGTTAACAAATGGACAGGCTGGTTCTGTACGCTGAGGAGGCAACTGTCCCATCAGTTGTTCTGATGCTTGAGCTTTTAACTTGAAGCAGATGAGACGTTTGTGAATAACTTGGCGAACAGAACTCCTTCCTTTGGGAATCTAAAATCGTTGTCTGAGTGACGATAACGTCAACTGTGTTCCTTCATGAAGCAAGCAGAGATGTTCGTTATGAATGATCAGCTGTGTTAGATTATGCCTTTCTGGTAGAATAAATAGATGTTTTTGATTATAAGATGCACATGATGCTTGCAGTCTTCGGACCACCCTGATACATTGTGACGGGTCAACAAATGGATGAAGATCCTTGAGTTTAATCTTAGAGTTTACCTGATATAAGGTTTGTAGATCATGCAATTCTTGAGCAAATTCTTGATGTTGAGCAAGTCTGATAATGATGCATAGGGCTTGAAAGAGCTCTTTGCTTGACAAAAGTTCTATCTTACTCGCGTCCTTCAGGCATTTTCCGTTCTGCTTTTGCTCTGGCAATTCACCAATCGATTCAAGTGAAATCTCTTGTAGGGGTCATGAATTTGGTGATGTGGATAACAATGTTGGGCCATGCCACCAGATGTACATTTGCTTCAGAACACTTGCATTCACTCCCCTGGATAGAAAAGATCAGCTGGATTTTCCTTTCCCGTAACATGATTCCAATCTGGAATACTGGAAGATTGTTGAATTTCCGCCATTCTAGTGGTTTTCCATCTACTTGATGGTGAAGCGATCCATGCTAGCACTACTCTTGAATCGGCCCACATGAAAGTGCTGTGGATATTGAGGTTCAGAATGGATTTTGTTTCCTCCATTAGGTGTACTAATAGCACTGCTGCACACATACATAGACAAGGGATAGATAGCACCTTCAAAGGTGCCACCTTAGATTGTGAACAGATGAGAGAGACTGAAATTTCTCCTGAAATATACACAGACCGTCAATATACACAAGCCCCATATGTCAATTGGGATGCATCTGCGAATCCATGTAGACCAAGTGTTACTATTGTGCCGTGTCTAATGACTGGTATATCTATGGCAATTGCATTCAAATTTGAGAGTTGATAGTACACAAGCTGCCATTCGTGAAGTAGCGGTGGTGGAAGAATATCATTCCATTGAAGTTTGATTTGCCAAGCTTCTGTAAAAAGATTTTACATGTTACCACGATTGGACCGACTAAACCTAGTGGGTCAAATATGCTGGCAGTGATTCCTAGTACCTTTCTTTTAGTAAATGGTTGTTGGTGGTGGATTTGGAAAGCAAATAGGAATTGGTCTGTAGTTGGTTGCCATAATAAGCCCAAAGCATGGATTATACCATCATTGTCCAATATAATTGGTAGGTTTGAACCATTTCCGCGCAGTTCTGCTGGAACAGCCGCCAGCACTTCTGGGAGGTTTGACGCCCACTTGTGTAACTGAAAACCTCCCTTCTTCGTCAACTTCATTAATTTTGTTTGTACTCCTAGTGCCTCTTTAAGTGTCTGTGCACCACCAATTAGATCATCAACATACATGTCTTCTTGAAGGACCTTCACAGCAACCTGGTGTTCAACTATTTCATCGAGAGCCAACCGTTTAAGATAGTTTGTAGCCAAGAATGGAGCTGATGCCGTTCCATTAGTTACTGTAGTAAGACAATGACTTCGAAGTTCATCTTCTGGGGATTTTCTATAAAGTATTCTCTGTAGATTTGTGTCTCTTGGGTCAACCTGGATTTGACGATACATTTTGTCAATGTCAGCTGTAAATACTACAGGGTGAGTACGAAATCTTGTGATGATAGAAAAAAGATCCTGTTGTATTGTAGGCCCTACCATTAAACTGTCATTTAGTGAAATGTCATTGCTAGACTTTCATGATGCATCAAATATTATACGTGTCTTTGAGGCTGAGCTGGTCTCCTTAATCACTGAATGATGAGGCATATAATAAGTTGGTTTATTATCCTTGAACATTGATGTTTCAGATACTACTGCCATGTGTCCTAGCTCCTGGTACTCCTTCATAAAGGTTATGTACTCTTGTTGCAATGTGGGTTTATTACCTATCCTTCGTTCTAGATTCTCAAACAAATTTTTTGGCACATTCTAATGACGTGCCAAGCTTGTCAGCTTATTAACAAAGGGGTAACCACACAATGAAACGTCCTGTGTAGTCTCGCTTTGTGTTTTCTTGGAAGTGTTTTTAACATTCCTTCTCTTCTGTGGATAGCACTGACCCATTAAGCTCCTCAATTTGCCAGAATTTTTGTAGTTGCGTTTCCAAACCAATGTTATGGAACACAAACATATACACACGACTTATTGGTTGTTAGTCCCCACTGTGACCTTGAATATTTCCAGGCAGTAGCCATCCTAAGACAGTCTATTGGATGGTTGGGAGGCCAGGTGCCGTGATTATTCCCTCACATAACAAGTCAATCCTGCTCCAATCAGGAGATCAATTGGGTCGTTAACTTTGAAACTTCATAATGTCAACAATGTGGGATGCTTCTGAAATTGCACTGCCAATACCACTAATAGGAACATGATTGCGAAAACACTTTAAACTCAACTGCTGAACACATGACTATTAGACAAAATATGATTGAGAAGCTGAGTCTAACAAAGCTCTGCAAGGGTGCCATTGACCATCAATGTTGCGTACTCAGACAATTGCAGTAGACAAGAGTACCTGACCAGATGTGCATTCCTTAGCCTATAAGCACAGTAACTTTTGACTACTTACACATTGTTACTACTAGGTCTGTCTGTGGTATTGTCTAAACTTGTGTCGTCCGACATGTTGTTTGGAATAGAGTCATCCTGATTGTGCAACTCATCTATTGGGTCATTGTGGAGGTGTGTGTGGTGTTTCTGACTGCAGTACCTGCACAAACCACTGTCATACTGATAATACATATGACCTGGCCGTAAGTAGTTATAGCAAAGACTGCATTTGCGAGCCAACATTTACCGTTTGTTTACATTATCACTCTTAAATAATTTTTTATTGATACAAAGCATGAACCTGGTCAACTTACAAATGCTGTTGCAGTTGTTAAGTATGCATTTGATGACTTATCTGATCTTAGCTTAGGCAGAATATGTTTATGTGTAGGAGTAATTCTACTGTCATTTGGTTTCATCTCTTCTAACGCTTGACATCGTTTGTATAAAAATGTGAACAATTCACCAGATGTGGGAAGTTACTTTGGGGGTGGTGTAGCTCCCATTATCTTCTAGACATAGGGTCCAACCTGTCAACAACTAACTGCACAATCATGGCTTCCATGAATTTCATATCAACTATCAACTGGGCCTCCATGGCATTTAGATTACCCTTAAACATATCAACACGGCTTCTCCACTCCCTTGCCGATTCTTTGCTAACTGTACTTGCCTCTTATAGCCGCTTTATGTGTGTGCTCACTATCATTCTTTTGTTAGAATAGTGAGAGATTAATGCTGACCAAGCAGAACTGTAGTTTTCTGCAGATATCGGGAAATTTTGAACTAATTGCAATGCTTCTCCCTTAAAGAGAAGAATTTAGATAGTGAAACTTCTGTATCTCTGCATGTTCATTGTTGCTATGTATCAAGGTAAAAAATGTGTCATGATACTTCACCCAAGCTGTGTAGTCACCATCAAAACTAGGTTGATAGATAGGCGATAACTTTATAGATGGCCTTGTCTTGGAAGTTTGCGAAGACATAGTAGCTGAGGAGTGTAATGTCTATGCATCTTCATGCTACTGTAACCACGTTTTAATTAGTGCTATTACATCCCAGTATGTGGTTTCGAAGCCTTCACAATATTCTAACTGAGCATCAATCTCATCGTCATTTAATTCTAATTCTGATTGAATGCATTTAAATTCATTGAAAATTTCTTCTGCCACCTGACATCTGCCATTTAGCTGCTGCAAGTTCCGTGAATTATTAAACTGATCCCACACATATTTGTATGTGTACAAGTCTACCTTTCAAAACACCTTGTTTCTTTACCAGTAATTTTACTTTAGTCGATTCTATGATTAAAGAATAGGGACAATGCAAGGTGGGAAAATAGAGGAATAGCCAAAACTAGCAATACCTGTGATCACTGTGGTTGTAACTCTTCGATATCTAAGTCATCAACACTGATTAAAGGACAAATGTTTTACATAGGTAGTTTCACACAACTATATGCGCTCATGTAATAAAGCACACAACACTGCACATACTTGGATTACTAATCGTCTATTCCAAAGCCTTGCGTGACTCGAATAAAATGTTTCATGTTCTATCCCGGCCAGTAGGACCAAAAATGTTTTGGTGTTTCGGAGGACCAATAATTACGATATACACAATTTCCATCTTGCTGGTTTATTTAACTATATTTTCCAAGCGAGAGACAAAAACAAGTAAGCAAAAAACAACATTAATCTCCTTGGTAACAGAACAAAAAAACACAACAAAGGAATCAGTATCACCAACTTAACATAATAAAAACACACAAATACTGTCTTCTGTACAGCTTATGACATCCAGCGTATAGCAGTTGAACTAAACATGGCTGTTTGAAGCTCACTCCGCCAAGTGCTGATAATGAGAACTATCACGTTCTCATGACAAAAAGCTAATCCAAAAAGTAATATTTTTTTAAATGAAGAGAAATAGTCCTGGTAAAATTCTGTGATGCCCTTGACAATATTCAAGAACGGCCAAGATTACTAGGTGTAGATTTATTCCATTTCATCTCACTACCGTTTGGGTTGTACACATGTATAAAAGTAAACCAAATACATAGTTTTTTTCTTTTTTTAAACATCCATTACTGATTCCAACCTGTGGTCTGGGTCAGTTTTCTATTCCAGCCCTATATTTTCCACTACCAACTAACTAGGCCTGTTGTAGCTTCATATGTCTTATAATCTAACTTAAGATTAGGACAGGCACAACAACCAGTCCCGACCGTTAATTCATCACTGTGAAAGGGTACACCCATATTTCCTCAGTTATAAATTTTTTGGCCATGTCGGGAATCAAATCCAGGACCCTTAATTCAGTAGGTAGACAAGCTATGAGCTAAGGTCTCTAATTAATGTTGACCAAAAAAGTATTTTGTTTTAAATAATATAAATATGTGGAATTTTACCTTCCACCCCACCTTAAATGATGGTCGGTAACCACTATTTTATTTGCTGACCAGATTATCAATACAACAAAAAATTATATTTTAAAATAAACATTTCCAGGAGTTCAATGAAGCATTTATAACACTTATCTTTCATTTTAGTGTTTTCTTTCTTACTAACTATTGAGGCTATCTATGACTAACACTAACACTAATCAGAGGATACAGAATGATCATGAAGTTGAAGGGAATTCACCATCATTTTCCTGAAAAACCACTTATGGAGAAAGACTAATCGAGTATTATCAATCAGAATTCAAATCAGTTTCCAAATTCAAATTAAATTGATAAGATAGCTCTTATTTCAAGATAAAACCTTTTAATTTAAGTTTCCATGGTCGAGTGAATAGGCATGCTGTAGACATTATTATGAAAGTCATGGGTTCAATCCTAGTGCCTAAAATAATGTAGTCAAACCTATTGTAATTAATGGCACTAGAGTTGTGTTAGGTGTGCTGTCATAGGTTGTCTAAATTTTGTAAGTCATGTGTGACACCAAAGCTATTAACAGCTTAACCTAAGGTGTAAGGATGAGGCAGTTGAGTCGTATTAAGAGTGAAGTAGGAAGAGAACTAAAATGATTAAGGAGTGACAAGAATGAATAGGATGAGAAATGAAAGAGTGAGAGGAATAATTAAGGAGCCAGTGCAGGGCAGATTGAAAAGGCACGATTAAGGTGGTATGGCCATGTAAGGAGAGGATACCAAAGATGCTGTATATTGAAGTGGTGAGCCGAAAGGAAGACTTAAGGAACAGGTGGCTTTAGGGATTGCAGAGAAGTATGGAGGGGAGAAGAGGAAGGTGGTGAGGAGAAAGGAAACATTGGAGAGGTTTATGTTCCAGAGGCTGGAAACTGATGGAGATGGTGATGATGATGATGATATAAATATCCTCTGTGGTCTTCAAAATGAAATTTTACCACCCCCCTCTCCCCCCAACTCGAAATCCAGTCTATTGTGAGCGTGATACGGGTAGGAGTATTTTATGTAGGTACATCAGTAAAAATATTAAAATATAAGTTTTCTTGAAGCAGGCCAGAGAAAAACTAGATGAAACAGCCCTTCCGTAGTTAGGTAAACCATACCGATAGTGGAGTACAGCAATATTAGGTGATATGGCTTGAATTAACAATAGTATTATACATAGAAGGATAGAAACCAACACAAATCACATTCTTTCATATATATTTACCGGTATTGTGCTTGTTCTTAGTGCTTAAAAGTTTTTTAATATTCCTATTTGTGTGTTTATTAATCAGTAGACCTGTGCGGGAATGACAGTTGGACTTCAGGAAAATTTCTAACAATTTCCCACAGAAAGTTTAACAATGAAAAGGTCCAAAGGCTAATTATTTTTAGCCATTGGGCTTCTTTGTTAAAACTTTTATTAATATTGATTAATGTAAACTAATAAAGACCCCGAAATCTTAAAATTGTTAAACTTTAAGAAAATAAAACAAACAATTATACATCAAAGTATAATTCAATAAACCCAATTTATTATGTATCGTCAAAAGTAAACAATAAACTTATCACAAAATAACACAAAAGGGTAAATAAAAAATGACAAAATAAAACTGCACTGGCGTGTATCAGTGTGAAGCGATTTTTTTTTCTTTCCGTCTGCGTTGTGTAATAGCACAAAGCAATCATTGGTTTGGAGCTGATAAAGTGTCCATTGGAGTTTCGTCTTGTAGTTCCGCTGTGTTATCTTCTATAGGTACTTCTAACACCTTTGGTCCATATAAAAGAACGTAAGCACAATGCCAGTCACCTGCAAGCGAACAGAAAAATACTTGTAGATACTGTGTTTAATTTTTTTGCTCAGTGCATTACTATCCGTTTGGACTATAAAGAAAAGGTTTTTAGAGGAAATGTTCCCACATTTGAAGGAAGATAGTGAAACCACTTAATAAAAATACATCCAGAACACCTAACCTAATTCCAAACCTCGATTTTGTCCCCGGGAATTCAGTCTTTTGTGAGAGTGTCACCTTAGACCATGTGACCACTTAAGCGAGTTATAATATAAATTAATATAATTAATATAAACCAATGAAAAGACCAAAAATGTCTAAAATCAATAAAGATGAAAAGTGAGTAAAACAAAGCATACAAAAACAACTAGATAATATTGCATGTTTATATCACCATAACTTGAATCGAACAGTTGCCTGTTAAAATGTGAGTCTTTGGTGCATTTCAGTGCATGCTCTTCTACTTATAAAGGGGTCAGATGTACTTGGAAAATTATATTTTGAGGTGTGTTATAGTGGTGTGCTAAGTCCACATTTTCATTTCAAAGCAAAGCTGAATATAATAATAATAATATTAGGGGTCTGCGAGCTTGGGTTTTTTCATTCAAGTCAAAATCGAGTTGAGTATTTCTAAAAGCTCGCAAGTTCGAGTTGAGTTCAAATATATTCATAATTTTAAAATGTTATGAGTATATATTTGTTTATTTTAAATGTAAATAGATATGACATCTTTAAAATTTCAGATTTAGAAAATATACTAAAACACATGTTCTTAAAATATGAATGACACTCATTTTTATAAATATAAATGTTTTTAGAAAAAAAAGTTAATAAATGGAAATATCTGTTTTTAAATTAGAATATTAAAAAAAATGTAAAAATAAGAACACTAAAAAAAATGTATAGGGCCTAATAGAAAGAATAATTAAAATGGTTTCAACAGTAATGTCTTTAAGGACATTAAAATTACACTAACAATTATAAAAAAAAGTAATAAAATTAATAATTGCATGATGGCTTGAAAATGTTTAGTATGATTTTGGTAGGAAGAACAGTAAAAGTTAGTTACTAAAGTTACTAAAACAATTTTAATATATCCATACATCAAGTCATGTTATTTGCAGCCGGCCCTTTTGATAGATATTATCAATACCTTTAGAATAACAAACAATATAGTAAAATGCAAATCAATGTTGGCTGCAAAGAAATAAACTTAAATTTTATCTCCCGTTCTTCCAACCAAAATCAGGCTATACAATAAGATAGTGTAGAAACACTGCACAATAATGTAAGATAAGTGACAGTGAAGGAAGTCACCCTTAAATGATAGATTAGGCATAGATAGGAACAAACAAACTTCTCTCTTCATTTCTTCAAACACTTTTAGCCTACACTTACCACTTCCACAGTAGCACATGTTTTGAATTTTCAGAAATATTACTTTTTCATTAATGTCTCTTCATATAAAAAATAAATATTTCCGAAAATTCAAAACAATGTGCAACTGTGGAAGTTAAAAAAGCAGGAAGAGTAAATAAAAGTGTAAGAAGAAACAGAGAAGTGTGTTTGTTTATATCTAAGCCTAACCTAGCTATCCTTTCAGGTTGGCTTCCTTCACTATCACTTTACATTAATGTAGAGTGTTTCGACACTCTCTTGATAGTAAGTTAATAAAATCGACATTTTAATAAGCTAATATTTCCCCAAAATATGCTTAAGTAACTTAATTTACCATATAAGAGTCATAAAAAGAAATTTGAAGTGTTTCATATTTCGTTTATTATTCCTTAGTGTAATTGTGCATGATCACGTCTTCAGTTCCATTTCCATTCCTCTATGCGCAGTTGCACATGCGTGTTGTACGGGCTCTTGTTAGACATTATTTTACTGAGAAATTTACTTCTATTCAATTTTTAATGCTTATACTTTAAAATTAAAAATAATCTGACTAAAATAATATTTCTAGTAAACAATATGAAATAGTAAATGCTTTTAATATAAATGTGGTAAGTTTGGTAAAATATGAATTGCAATAAATAAGATCAACATTGATTTTAGACAGGTTAAACCAACACAATTCTACAACTAAATAGTAACCAAAATAATGCTAGTTTTGTAACTAAACATCGTAATTAATACGAGTTTTAAATATCTTAAGTTTGAAAACATTTAATATAATATATTATTCTTGATATTACATTTTTAATTTAACATAAATTATTATTTTAGAAAGGGACCAGGTAAAATAAGTAAAATGAATCACTCAATTATTTAATAATCTACTTAGCTATTTTTATTTTCATTGCTATGTCATGGCAATACAAGTAAACAACTTCAATCAAGTATAATTCAAAATGGATGACAATACTGAATAAATTTACCGGTCGAAGGTGGTTTTAAAGCTCTATTACATTATAAATGTGAAAATTAATATTAATTTTTAACAATTTATTAAGTAACCGAGTGATTTATAAGTGGAAATGCCGATATTATCTCAATTAAATAGCCTATGCTTACTATTACGTTTTAAAAATTGATTATTAAGTACATTAAGTGAAAGCTCAAAAATGATGAGCCTACAAAATTTTCGATTTCGAGCTTAAAGGACGAGCTCGGCTCGAAGCTCAAATTCAGAGTACTTGTAGAGTCCTATTAAATATTTCCGAAGCAGAATAGAAGTTTGACTATTAAAAGTTATATGATGGAATAAAATTGACATCTTAGCTCAGTCGGTAGCGTGTCTACCTACTAAGCAAAGGGTCCAAAAAAAAGTTATATGATGGAATAAAATGAGCCTGACATCTTAGCTCAGTCGGTAGCGTGTCTACCTACTAAGCAAAGGGTCCCAGGTTTGATTCCCGGTGTGACTGAAAATTTATCATTGATGAAAATATGGGTTTACCCCTTCACATTGATAGAATAACGGCCAGGGACTGGATATTGTGCCTGTCCTAGTCTTAAGTTAGATTATAAGGTATATGAAGCTATGACAGGCCTAGCAAGCCGGTAGTGGAAAAATATGTGAGTTGAATAAAAAAGTGACCTGGGCCACAGGCTGGAAACAGTAATAGATGTAAATGATGGGATAAAATGTATATGATGCCAGGGGTGCAGAATATGGCTGAACGAGGTTCGGGGGAAATTAGAGCGGTCCGTGGGAAATTTGGGGAAGGGAAAAGTCCAACAATTTTGTTGACTTTTTAGTACATTCGGGTTCTGATATGGTCGGTTCATTTGTATGAAAAACAAAGGCTGATGACACTCAACACCGACACTATCAGTATGTGCCATAGTGAGGCAATGTTGATGTAAGCATTAAGAGTTGAGGTGTCTAGGGACTAAGATAATGTGTCAAGAGTTCTAGATAAGAAGTCAGAGGTTGAGATAAGGGGCAAAGGAAAAATCTAATAAATACCAAGCTAATGGCGTGATTGAGTGATGAGTCATCAGTCACCTATCCTACCACAGGTATTTGAAAGCTATGGTGGGCAGGCGGTGGAGGGTAGGGAAGGGTGAACAATGTTTTATTTTAGTTTGAATTCAGACACCCGTTATATCGCGGCCTAATTACATGGCGATGTGCACGCAGTTTATTTGAACTCGTGACAAGCATATTGTAATAATTGTGTAGCCATGAAATTGTTGTTTTTAGTGGACCTATTAAGGTTTGTACATTGTACAATAGATACATGTTTATAAGAAATTAGATGGTTCAGTGAAACAAATGTTTATTATGTCGACTTTTAAGAGCAAACAAGATGTCAAATGTGCTTATTGTGAATGGCGTGACAGACATGATAAACTCGGATATCACGTATCTAATAAACATCCCCAAGAAAAACCTAGAAGTAAGGATCAAGGGAGTATTGCAAGTTTTGTAAAACGTAAATTATGTGATCAGGGAAAACTCATAGTTGTAAATAGCGATAGTATTTCCCCTAGTGTCGTTGATAGTGATAGACCTTGCAGTATCTATGAAAAAATGTAAAGTCTATGAAAATCAACAATTAAACCAAGGCCTCCCAGAATTACACTCCATTGCCTCTTACTCTGAAGATGTAAAATTAAATGTTGGTACCGGTAAGCCTACTGGTATCAATGAACAATTAATAACAATATGTAATGCATACAAGGAGATGGGAAGGTAGCCATTTCTGGGAGACAACTAAATTTTTTATAAGTCAAGTACTATAAAAATAACTATAATTAAAAATATGTTTAAATTTGAATTTTCAAATTATGTAGTAGGTAATAATCCTTATTCCCTTCAGCCTCTATAAAATATTCAATGTTTTATTTTGAGCGCTATGGTTTTCAAGGAATTTTTTTAATGAAAATGTTATATTCTGGGGAAATATTGGCTCTCTGAACATATTCTGCAACCCTGTATATTGAATGTTTATTTAACTCTATAAATCAAATATAAGTTACAGAATGTTTTATTACAAACATGTTTAACATATTTTGTCCTAGACCACTATATTAAACTATTACACAATTTGTGATTTAATTATTTTAGATATTTGTAACGAGAACATTACTTTGTTATGTATATTATAGCATCCTTATAGATATATATTATATATTCACATACAATGTCCTTTTCCTGTGTTTGTCTTTTATGTTATTATGTTAATCCTTTTTACATGTTTTTATCTGTGTCCTATCATTCTTTACAATTTTCCATTTTCTCTCTTTTGTGTTTTATGGTTTCCTCTTTTAGAAAGTTGTGTTGCAAGTTTCACACTCCTCCCTGATGAGTTCTGATCGAATGAAACCTAGGTTGGGGGATTGGGCAGTAACAATTGATTTTCTTCAAGAGGCAACCATTACCTCTTTGTCCAATGGCAGCAATGTAAAGTGTGAACTGTGTTCTTCTTTGCATTGTAAAAGCCATATTGTGTTCACCCCTTTTATATGTTTCTATCCACCTTTGCTATACCTTCTTCCAAATATAATACAATTACCTCAAAAAGCGAAAAGAAGTTTTTCTTATAGAGCACAAAATGTAATAAATTGAACATAAATGTATATTTTTTCCTTTAAATTATTTTATTGGCAAAGCTTTGTCATTGTTGAAGCTGAAATTATATTTTCAAATAAAATTTGAAGCAACAAATATTCAAAGCAAAGTTGAATTTTTCAAAGTTTCACACACCTCAAGTTTATTTTATACTATTCATCTAAGCTTCAGCTTTTCTGGTAAGTGTGTAGGTCTTGTTTCCTTATCTCAGTTATTTTAAATTTTTAAGATATGAACTAAAAAAAAAGAGGAATGTCTTAGCACAATCTTAGCTAATTTGATGTAGGAGAAATGGAAAGGTTATGTAAGATGGAGTGCAAAGGTACCAGTCCGGAGAGATGAAAACTACATTCTGCAAAAACTAGTGACTTCTGGAGTTAAAGTTAGGTACACAACTAGACCTTGGGGTCGAATCCTATAGTTCTCGACTCTGAATCTTAAATTTTTTTTAGAATCTCTAATTAAATCTTAATCCTCAGCAGTTTGAAAATGTACAATAAAGTAAAAATATTTAAAATTTGTCTAAGGCTTGATGCCACAGACAAATTATATTTTGTTTGTCATGTCTATTACATCATAAAAAACAAAGAAACACTTTTTATGTAAATTAATTATATTAATTCAAATTAGTTCTTTTTTACTCTCCCAGCTACATAGGTCTATATTATTCCTTTTACTAATGGATTAAAATTGTTATTTCAAGTCAAGGTCTTCATAATTGTATTCGAGATACATTTTTAAGATTTTTAAGAATATAAAATTTCATGAATACCATATGATTGTAAGGGTTCGAGAAATCAGGGATTAGAGTGCTTCATCTCTACATACAACACACTTGGTCAACTCTTCGGGTAATTATATAAACAAAACAATAGACTATTCCTGTACAATATTCCAAGTTCTTGTGGCAAATAAAGTCTCACCTCCGCCAGAGAGTTTGAGTATGTCCTCGGAAGTGACCGGTGAGACCACATCGTCATCACACTTGAGCCAAACATCAGCTTTCTGTCTGACCCAGGCCACATAGTGACCACTAGAACTGGAGCGACCTTTGTGGGTCAACACAGCCTGAAGAGTATAGTAGCCAGAATTGTTGGAGCCCAGGTCTGTAACATAATGTTAAGTAACAAATAGAATATGTGAAGATTAAGAGCAATAATAAAATATAAGTAACAACCTATACAGAAGAGCTTCACTAAATCAAACTAATTGATAACAGGGAGAGATTATATTTTCAATTTTTTTAAACTATACCTAGTCTAAAACCATTTTTTTTCCTGTATTCTATGGAATTGATGCCCTTATATAATGGCAAAGAGGAAAAAAAACCCATTAATGTCATGAGCCTGCAAACAAGCTATACTGACCAAGTGGCTGCCACTGTTAGCAGTGATAGTGGCAACATTTGCGGATAGAGGGTGTCATGTGGTCAGCACAAGCTCTCCAGCCATTAATCTCAGTTTTCTAGACCAAAGTTCTTACTTATTTATTCAAGTAGCTCCTCATTTGTACTCACAAAGATTTGACCCCGTTCCAGACCCATTGCTTTACAGAAAAAATTCTGTAAGCGCTAGGGATCAAACCTGGGACATGTGGATCTGTATCCAGGAGCTCTGACTACTAGACAACAGAGGTGGTCTATGACATAGTGAATGCTATATAAAAAGTAAAAATTCATTTTCTCTGAAAAGAGGTGAGACAATATAAATAAAGTAGTGGATATAAGCTTGAACTAGGATCAAAATGATAGTTGTGATAGGGCCAATTCACCAAATTAAACTGAAACCTAGTGACTTGTATGTTTAACATAAATAAACAATATATATTATTAGCACGTCTTACTACCCGTTAAGGTTATACACACTTACGGTAATGTGTAATGGTAGAGTGATTGTGAGATGAAATGGAGGACCTACAGTTTAACGTGGAAACCGAACCACAGTGGAGGCCTGGCATTCCACATATTCACAAGTTGTCATAAATAAACAGAAACATGAGTAGTTTTAAGAAGCTCACCATCCTCAAACCAGAATGACTCCTGCCTGGTGTTGACCTTGACTACACTGTCACCTTTTCCCTTGCCCCGAGTGCTCTGTTGTTGGGCTTCCTCAAGTTGCTTGTCCTCCAACTCCTGCATGAATAACACATGACGACACACATTCAAGTAGAATTTGTCTCTACTAGTTATACTATATGCTAGGGGTGTGAAAACTACACTTTTTTAATCAAAATCGTCTAATTGAATATTATGAAATAATTCCAGAGCCAAATGTTTAAGAAAATATTATATATCGCATGGTCATAGGTGTTAAATATTTTAAAATAGTATATGGCAAAAATGATTAACATATTTTGTCCTAAGCTGATAAATTAAGTTCTCATCACATTTTGTAATATAATTTTAAATGTTTGTTATGAGAATATTAATTTGTGATGTTATGTGATGTAATAACAGCACAATATAACTTAATATTAAACATAAATATGCATTTTTGCTATAAATATTTTTATTGGCAAAGCTTGTAGTTGTCAAGTTTGAATCGAAGCCGACGCTGACAAATATTCTAAGTTAAGTCAAAGTTTTCAAAACTTAGCACATCCCTACTATGTACACTCGGCCAAACATTCCAAGCCTTTCTGGACAAACAATGTCAACACACTGGTGCCTTCGCTTGCTAGCAACTGTGACATATATGTAAACAACATTATGATTGCCATTTGTAATTAATGGTGTGCAAAGCTTCGAAAAGTCAAAGTCGAAGTCGAAGTCGAAGTCAAATCTCCTTCGGATTCGACTTTGACATCTACAATCACCTTCACATATTCAAAAATTTTTGAAGGAAGGTTAAAAATTCGTTAAAGTATCAAACTATTTAATTTTATCTTATTAAATATTACATTTTTCAATATCTGATAATTTTAAAACCATTACTAAACATAATTTTAACATGACTAGTAATTTAACTACCACAACGTAAGCATGGATCAAAAGCGGGTAAGTAAATATTAATATTTTATATTCACTATCACCAACGTAATTTTATAAAAAATAAAAATACCTATAAAGAAATAACACCATGGTCAATGGTATGAAGCAGAAAAAGCGGTTTAGTTGTGCTATCATCGCAGCTTGCGTCTAATGTTTAGTCCTTAATATTCTATTTCTTTGGAATTATCTGTGACAAATATACAAGTGCATTTTGACATCTAAGTTTTTCATAGCTTCTTTGCATTGTCTTTATTATTCAAAATGACTGATACGGAAAGTGGGAAATGAAAACAGAATTTAATCTATAATTATTATCAGAGAAAAGAAGATGAAAAGATATGCATATGTAAGGTTTGCCAAATAATATTATCAACTCCACGATGTAAATAAAAATTAAAACTTTATTGCTAATTTACTAAGCTTATCAGTAAGCTTGTGTGCATTAATTATTAATATAGTCCTTAGGTAATAAGGAAATTTTCCTGGTCCTTGTTATTGACAAGATCTAGAAAAAAAATATTTTAAAATTTAAAAGTAGTGTTAAGTAACAACAAAAATCCTAGGTAGCTTCGACTTAAGACTTTTCTTTGCAAGTTTCAAGATTCGCTTCGCATTTAAAAAGTGGCCTTCACACACCCCTATTTGTAATGGTTCTAATTAATAATTTAATTACATATTTAGGGTCAATATCCAGCACGTTAGTTCAGTCAGTAGCGTGTCTGCCTACTGAACTAAGGGTCTTGGGACCGATTCCCGGTATGGCTGAAATTTTATCAATGATGAAATATGGGTTTACCCTTCCACATTGATAAATTAACAGCTGGGAATTGGATATTGTCCCTGTCCTAGTCTTAAGATAGATTATAAGACATATGAAGCTACAGCTATGTCAGGTATAGCCAGCCAGCAATGGAAAATATAAATATATGGCTTGAATAAAGAACTGACTCAAGCTATAGGCTGAAAACAGTAATGGATGTAATGTGTGTAATTTAATGGAAAGTATCCACTTTAATGGAGAAACAAAATTATATTAATTAAAATTTTAAAAAAACATGCAGCTAAACATGACAAATTGGTAAATAAAAGGAACTTGTAGCTAACCTTAAAACGTGATCTCATTGGTGTTAGTTTCTTCTGTAACTCTGGGGTGCAAAGCTCAAAGGCATCAAACTCAAGCGGAAATTTGACATCTTTTAAGATCTTTGCATTGATCGATTCCTTTTCCTTATAGTAAAATCTAACGAATTGAACAGTCAGGTAAGAAGGTAACCTGCTAATCTTAGACTGAAACATATGTTCAAAACATCATATAAGAAAATTATAAAACTTAAAATTTTTGTACTATTTAATTCAATGGTGAATAAAGGAAATTATATGCATCGAAAATTACTGTCATATATTTTAAACATAGCCTTTTGTATCTACATTTTTCTAGTAGGTTTTCAGGCCTTTCCCTTCCAAGCTTTTTTCAATGTTTATTAATGATTAAAAAGAGCCGATTCATTGGTATTAACATAGGCAATAAATTACTGTGCACTTCTACTAAGAAAACAAAGGCAACTTACTATTTAGTACGTAATAAAATGTACATGAAACATGAAAACAACATTTCACCACCAAACATAGTACAATTTTAAGTTATTGTTGATAGTTATTTAATCTACTGTGCAGGTTGTAAAGTACTTACAGATTTATTGTAAACAGCATCTCGTTCTAGAGTCGAGGATTGCTTCACCAACTGTTCTTGCATTTTCTATAAATACCAAGTATTTCACATAAATATAAACTAGAAATGGGACGTTCAAATCCTATTGTATTTGAGAGGGATTCAGTAGAAATATCAAAGAAGTATCTGGAATACAATAATTATGAAGACCTTGACTTATAATAACACTTTTAATCAATCTATGGATTCTTCCCACATTTTTCCTCTTTCCCTAGGTGGGATTTATTCATTAAATTTACTCTTATTAATTTATTATTCCTGTTTCTTTATTTTTATTGATTTCCATTATTATAAAATTATTTTGACATCGGGCCACCTCAATTTTAAACACTTTTAATAAATTAGTATTTTGGTCTTTAAATTGAATTTTAAATATTATCATTTATAATAAAGTTGTATATATTTAAAGATTCGAGGATTCGAAAGAAAATTTAAGATTCACATTCGAGATTCGGATTTGAGGAATATAGGCTTCAATACATCTCTAATATAAACTAAAGGGATTAAAAATTTAATTCAATAATTCTTCATGCTGGACTGGAAAAAGGGAGTTATAATACCCATTTTCAAGAAAGGAAACATGAAAGGGTGTAAAATAATAAGGGGATAACATGATGTGCCACTGTACAAAATAAATGAGGTCTGGTTGTAAGCTTTATCTATAGTTAAGTTGAGCCAAAACTCCAATAAGAGCTCAAAAATCAATTCAGACACAAATTTATACTATGGTTTTTATTTTTTTTCAAATCCTTTAATAACATAAGGATTCATGTGGTCGAAGGCCTAGAAATAAAATCAAGTGTGGAAAATCACACCACAGCTAAGATTCAAACCTCAAACCTCAAACCAATAATAGAATATTTTGTCAACATGATGCTTTAAACTGTCTGTACAATAGGTTGGTATCCTTAAAATATGTTAAAAATAACAAAGCTTTTAGTTACAATAAAATGAATTTTTGCCTAATGGGCTGGAAATGTATATGACAGTGTATTAACACTACAATAATGTAAAGTAAGGGATAGTGAAGGAAGCCAACCTGAAAGGAGAGTTAGGGTAGGCCTAGATAGGAATATACACACTTCTCAATTTTTTCTTACACTCTTAACACTTCCCACTTATACAATGTTTTAATTTTCAGAAATAATAAAAAAGGAATATTGTACAGTGTTTTACACTATATTATTATACAGCTTTTAATTAGATTTAGTCAACACCGGTGGACTTGAGGTAAAGTGCTTGCCTCAGAACAGAACCCGATATTTATGGGTTAAAACCCAGCTGAGGTTGACGGGTTTTTCTTGAGTAATAAAATTCTTTAATACAAATTCCTTCGGAGGGGAAGTAAAGCTATCGATCCCATGTTGATTGTCACATATAAAATAACCCTGAAAGGCTTATGAAAATACCTTTCCGGCAAAATTGGTAGATCCTTTCGCTCACGCTCATAGAAATTCTTGTGTGCTGATAAAATAAGTTAAGAAAGTGCATTTTAAATACCTCAAAATAATAATTAGATATAAAACTTTGCAATTTATATCTATTTTAGAAAATATAATGCAAGGGGGGCGAATTTCTTACAGATTTAAGTCCTGACACCATGTATCTAACATCTTGCGAGATGAAGCAGCTCAACTGCAGGAAGTTCTCTTTGCTGTGAGTTGGTAGCTCCTCTTCAGCTTCTGTACACTTAAGTTCTACATCAAATGTTCCACCGAAGTACTGCTCGATCAAGGATCTATGACAGGTGAACAGAGCTTGCATTAAGCTTATAATATATGGGATTTAAAAATCAAATATAAAGCCAAGTTAAGATAGATAGAAAAAAGTGTTTTTATTTTAAATTTAAACTTTTCTGTAACAACCTTTATAAGCCCAACACATATATTTATGCCCCTCAAAATTGAAGACAGATTTTTCTTCAGAGCCAATCTAATGGCCAATCAACCAGGAAAGTAGATACAAGGTAACGCTCTAACTAAAAATCAAATCCAAATGCAGTTTTCTGTATTTTTCGCCAGACAACAGTGAAGCAGAAACCGGTAATAGGGGTTTGTGAAGCTTCGATAATATCAATATCGATTCAAATTTTATATTATTAGATAACTCGAATAAACCAAACTAGAAAAGAAATGGATAGGGTCTTAGGCCGTTCCAAAATCCTACATGCCTAAATCACATTAATAGTTTTTAATCACAATTCTTGCGGGTAAAAGTAAATGTTTAGTGAACACTTTTTTTTTCCGCATAGCCTATAATTGCATATACGAATAATGCATAGCAAATGTGTTAACTTGGTCCGATACTTTAGCTCAGTCTGTAGTGTGTCTGCCTACTAAGCTAAGAGAAGAGTCCTGGGTTTTATTCCAGGCATGGGCCAACAATTAATCATTGATGAAAATATGGGTTTACCCTTTCAAATTAAAAAAAAAAAAAATTTTCAATTTCCTTATACATTTGTCCTGACATCTTATTTTACTATAAATCAGGACTTTTTCTGCTCTGTTCATATTACAATATGCCTTCTATATAGTTAATTTAAAAATTTTACACATAAACTTTCTGGAATACAAACATATACTACTACTAAAACTACTTGCCCTGTTATTGATCATTACCAATTTACCTCGACCTGTGCCTGTTAGCAGCTCTGTCTACTATATATCAATGTTAAGGTTGTGATGTTCTTCCAATCTTGATAGCTGAAGGTTTTCCTCTAATTTGGGATAAAAGTGTGGCACTACGTCAGCAATCTTCACGTCCCCTTCCTCTAGATTTGCTGTACTATCACAACTGCCTCTTTTCACTCCATGGCATTCCTTTTTTGCTGTCACAAGTTGGTCCTTGCCCTCTTTTTCATCTTGTTTCACTTGTTCTTTATCATATCCTACTCCTTTCCTCCACAGTTTCCACACCATTCCTTCTGTTTTCTTCCTGGGTCTATTATTTATCTTGTCTCCCACCCGTATAATACGGTAGCTCCCCTGTAATCATACATTAATCACTGGGTTGTGTAGTTGGGCTATGTATGTAGAAGCTGCAGCAGCAGAGTCTCCTGTCAACCTGTAATGGTCATCCCAGAATTCATTTCCTGGCCAGCTATTGCCACCCCATGCATAGCATGTGAGCAGGAATCCTTGATTTTCCATCATTCCATACTTTTTGTATTTTTCATACTTTTCATACGGAGGCCTCATGCTAGAAGTTATTAGCGTTCCCGTTTCTTTTTACATATTTCCTCATAGTCCCTGAAATGTTTCGTTATGCCATCCATCCACAGAAATTCGATGTGATCTATCAGTTTAGTTCTGGATTTTCTATTAACTAGCTCCTCTATTATTACCCTATAGTAGTGTTCTTGATGATAAATAGACCCACACCAAACTCCCATACCAAATCATATTACTTGCAGGTGTACTGGTTTTCCTACCCTTTGTTCCCAATGTTTGGCTTCTGCCAGCAGCATTTCCACTATGATCCTTATTCTAAATTCATAGGTTACACTCGAGATGGGAGGGCCAAAATTTGCCTCTATGTGTTCTTACTCAGTTACCTTTGCAGAGGATATAAAGTAGTCCCTTGTGCACTTAAAGACACCTTCGGCATCCTCAAGTCCACTGTACAGCCTATCTCCTTTTCCTGGATATCTCAGGTTCAGCCCAACCAAATCTACTATTGCTCCCTCCTGTACTATATTCCCATCTCTTCGAGGTATACTCATATTTTTACTTTCTCCCCCATTTATGAATTAAGTCAGAGAAGATGCTCCTATCAGACCAGATAACACCACCTCATAGTTCCAGAGAGAGTACATGCTTTCATTCTGCGTTGCTGAATACCGCGAGAATTATCTTCCTCTAGCACCATCAGCACTTGCAAACCTCTCTTCCCAACTATATGCATATTTACACCTACACATTAACACTCTGCGCATGAATGCTTCTATATTCATCTTTGAGTAGAATGCTTGTGTTACTTCCAGACTGTATTGGCTTAGATATTCCAAGACTTCCTTGTAAAGCCCAACAGTCCAATGGTGTATCACTATATCTGCAGAGTTTACATACCTTTCAACACTATCCATGCTCAGCTCTCCCTCCTTATACAATATTCTTATATCGACCAATTCCAGCAGAGCCTTGTACAAGGCTATATTTTGAAGAAATACCTGCACATTGCTAATATTCCCAACACTCAGAGGTTCACTCTTACTTTTTTAACCTGATTTATCTGTTCCCACCCCAGATTTTATTACTTAGTGATTGGTCTCTTGAGTTCTCTTATCCTTTGCTCTATACTAATTTGCCCTGATCATATACCTTTTCACTCTGGAGGGGGAGTTAGGTTTTTTCCTCTCTACTTTGGCCATACCCATTATGTCCTTATGTATTTGACCTAGCCTGTCCACTATTTTTGAAAGTAAGTCTGTCATCTCTCTAAGTTCTGTACTAGTCATAGTCAGTCCTTTGAATAAGTCTGTCCAACAGCATCTGGTATGTAGGACATTCACGGTGATAAGGGTGCTTACAATTTGTTTTTTTTCCTGCTACTGCAGGGGATGCAAGTTTTAACTTTCTCTTTGAAGTTTGCTGCTTTGTGAACCTCCTTCCCGCATTGCCCACACACCATATCCTGCTTTGGGCAAAACTTGGCCATGTGGCCGAGGTCCCTGCATTTGTTGCATCTGGTAACTACAAGGAAGTCCTTCACTGACACACAGCTAAACTTCACGTAAATCCGTGTGTTCACCATTAGATTTCTGACTTTTGGAAAAACCTCAACCACATGGTTTACCGTCCTTCTTTCTCTTGGCCCAGTCTTGAATCTTGGTTCAAACCCCTCTTCAAATTCTTTTCTATCTATCCTGTCCTCAAAGTTCTGACTATAAATAGTCTCCTTCATCAATTTTATTTTCATTTCTGTAGGCATGTCAAAGATTGTCAATAACGGTTTTTTCTTCCTCAATCGCTCACATTTAAATCCTCAATCTTACTAATACTATATTTAATCTTATTTGTAACGTCCTCTGACTCAGTCTCTACCACTACCCTTTCACATTGATAAATTAACGGCCGGGGACTGGATGTTGTGCCTGTTCTATTCTTAAGATAGATTATAAGGGCCATGATGCTAGGACAGGCCTAGCCAGGTGGTAGTGGAAAAATCTATGACGTGAATAAAAAATTGACCCAGGCCAAAGGCTGGAAAGAGTAATGGATGGGGGGAAAAAATCTGTTAACTTAGAGGACTCAAGATATTTACTAAAATAGTTTATAATCTTCACAACAAATGGTGTTCTTTACTGCTTTGACAAGGCAAACTATTGTTGCATGAACATGTTGAATAACTTACATGAAGAAATCTGCAAAAGGTGAGGTTGTTTTTTGGGGAAAAGTGGTGTTATTTTTCGCAAAAATCGGTGATATTATATGCTGAAAGCGATGTTGCTATTTATGTAAATACGAGTTGAATTAGTATTAATTAAAAACACTGGGTTATAGCTGTTCACATTTTTTGTTCATAATTTGTATTAACTATTTATTAACATATTCAGAGAAAAATCAAATATAAATATGCACAAAATATTTCACATTCAGTAATGTCAAACTTGATATCTCTTCGAGATTTACAAATAGCAATATTGAAATAATCGATTATCAATTTATCTTTAGACCAAACAATAATAACACCAAAACATGTCATCATAGAAGACTGAACTACTATCAAATAAGGAGAAGGGAATACAAATAAAAAATAGATAATTTTGCCTAATATGACCACATGTAGCAAGGTCCATCCATATATATTAATGTCCTTGCTTGGACCTAGCGTGAAATCTTTTAAAGGCTGAAAACAAAGAACCGATCTACCGAGATCGAAATTTAAGTATCGTAATGTGTAAATGAAGAAATCATGAAAAAAAAAGTGCCTAAATATCAGTGAAAATACTCATTTGTATCCTGTGATCCATTTTATATCTTTAAAATAGCAAAAACGGATACCATCTGTATAGACGGCAGCCCTGCGCTAACACCAGTGTTACCACATTGAAAATAATGTATAATGTGGTATTTCCCAAATTACAAAGAAAGAGTGTTTATTTGGAAAAAAAAAACCTAAATATGTGTTATTTGCTTTAAAACAGTAGAATACGCATAAAAATTAGCATTTTCGTTATAGGGTTCAAAACTAGTCTGATCTTTTTATGCAAATTTTTGTTTTTAAATCATAACGTTAGCATATTTTTCTAGGGTATGATTTGATTCGATAACTATTTGAAACTAAAGCAAATATTTGCTTGGATTCGAGATTCGATTTTAATTCAAAAAACCACTTTGCAGATGTTTAACCAGTGAAATAGTTTTTTGTTTAGTTTTAAAATACCCATTTTTTAATCATACTATTTTTTTTTATTTAGTAAATGTTTCACTGATCTCTATTCCACTGTTTTTTAATGAATACTCCAACTTATCGCATGAGATAACACCTAATTTTAGCTGTTTTATCCAAGCTGTGCATTATCCATAATGATAAGGCTCGCAAGTTACAGGTAAATAATTTAAATTTTAAAATCAATTCCATAATTTGACAATAATAATGGTGAAAATGTTATGGTGAACCACAGATAATTTTACACCTTGAAATATATAGTTAGTTAATATGCAGTAGAAACATAGACATTGGATACAAGAGAGCAGGAAAATGAAGGTCATGGGAATGAAGTTTTTGAGGAGCATGCTAGCTGTCACAAGGTAAAAGAGGATTAGGAATAATGTTTGAGCAAGAGTGGGGGTACAAGGATTACATGAGAAAGTAGAGAAAGCAAGGCTGAGGTGGTATAGTCATGTATTGGTGATGAAAAAGAAGCAAATCTCAAGGAGAATTATGGAGATAAAGTATATAAGAAAAATACTGCAAGGGAGACCAATAAAGAGATGGGAGGAGCAGATAGCAGCAGCTAGTGTGTGAGGGAGAAAATAATGGAAATAAATAGAGGAAGAAGAAGGATGGAAGGAAAGCAGAAGATAGAGGCATTCTACAAAATTAACCTGGCTATAGGTTGGAAACAAGTGCTAATTATGATTAGGTACATAACAATATTTACAATGTAAATGGGTGAGTGGTTTGATCATACTTACTTAAAGCTGTGAGGTTTGTCCTCCTTAATAGCCTTGGGAGGCAGTTTCTGTTGTAAGAGTCGCACCATCTCAGTCCAGCACTCACTAGCGTCCTGCTGCTGAAATCCCCCGTGATCACTCTTCTCTGCAAACCTTGGAAACGCCATGTGAAGGACCTGGAGCAGAATGATGGGAGGGATTGTGGTGCCCTTATCCATCGACTCATACAGGTCCCGCAGAGCTGCCGTGATGGACTGAGAAGGGACTCCTCCTCCCGTCATAGTCACAGCTGGAACCAAATCACAAAAAGAAGCATGTGATATTAACAATCTAAGTCACAATAATAAATGAAGACAAGACAAATCTTAGTTATTTTTTTCAAATTTGAGTACTTTATATCTACTGTAAGCCCATAATATTAAATTTAAGCCTAAAGAATAGTTTAGATATAAGAAAGCAACTGTTTCTGCATTAACATATTTATGAAGGGGAAATTTGCTTTTGTGATTTTGAAGCTAAATCACATAGATTTCTAAGTTTCTATATTAAAATAATATTTTAACATTAACTTCTTTTCGTTATAGTGTATGAACATTTTTAGTTGATTAGTAAATTAAGGGTAGGCCTACCGGTATAGTTTTCAAAAGACAGAGACAGTGTATTTTATGCAATTTTTTGATATATACTCTTATGGGATTTTTTTTGGGGCTGAAAATTTATCAGGACTTTTTACATCCAAACTAATTTTTTTCCATACTAACCCAGAAAATTGAGAGCCTACTGCATTAAACTGGTATTATACTTGATATTAACATCTAATCTAAATAAATTCCTGAGGACTCTAATCCAAAACTATATAACACACACAATGAGAATTTTTTTCATTACTTTGGAGTGTTTTCCAATTTAGTTCTTGAATGAAAAGAAATAAAATATACTGCTAACACTATTTTTTTTACAACTATAAACTTTTTTAACCCTGTGATGACATTTGTTTGAAAACACTCTGTATTTAATATATAGCAAGTTATAAACAAGTAAATATGAAAACAACCTTGTAGTCTAAAAATTAGTTAACTAGTATGCTTCAAAACGCAACCAATTAATAATTTATATTAAATAAATGTACAAAAAGTAGCATGCCAGGTATAAACTCATGGTCACCATTGACGACTGTATTTTTGGAGGCCTGCTTAGAGCACTTTTATATTAGTTAAGGAAATGTGCAAAATGCTTTGATAAAGACATAATTTGTCAGTCAAAAGGCAAAGCCATGTGAAAGACAGTATTAATTTCAAGTCTTTGAATCTTATGAATGTAGTGCAAGAAAAGAGAAAAAAAACAACTAACCTGCATAGAAAATTTGAGAAAAACTTACCACCTTGGAACTTTTTGAGGGCTTCTCTCAATTCCGGCACAGTCTTCAGGCATTGCACAGTTGCGTTCATATAACAAGTGTTACCGAGATTTGTTAATCCGGCAGGAAGGTCCAGCTGTAGAGATTTGTACACAATGATCTTATTTAATGGCGCGACTTAAAAAGATCTTTCTACAGTCCAATTTAGAAAGTAAAAAAAATTTTTGACAGTCATAAAAGTTACTAAAACTATTTTCATATATAACGACAATACCTATGAAATAATATTGATAGTAAGGTATTATTATTATCACCATGTCTTACTACCCATTCGGGTTATACACACTTTACGCTGCTAATGTGTAATGGTAGGGTGGTTGTGAGATGAAATGGAGGACCTACAGTTTAACGTGGAATCCGAACCACGGTGGAGGTCTGGCATTCCTCACATTCATAAGTTGTGATTAATACACGTCTTGTCAGAAGTGAAGGAAGGGTTTGGCAATCAGATAAATCTGTGCCGGGACCGAGTATTGAGCCCCGGACTCCCAGCACAAAAGTCTGACACCTTACCTCTAGACCACCAGGTCATCCTTGATAGTAAAGTAAAATGGTATCAATATTGATCACAAAAAAAAAAAGTTTGTATTGTCTAAAAGTTCCTTTCGGCCAGAGGAATACATGAATCTCCAAGAAACATAAGGAATTGTAGTAGTAATGGAGGGTGATGACTTACAGCTGTTGCTAGCTCACTCTCGTTCATGTCCTCGACAAACCGAGGTTTCTCTGTTGGCTCCAGCGGCACATCTTCTTCCTTACTACCCATCATTAGGATTGTAATCCCCTATGAAGTATGAAACAAATAGTTATAATAGCTTTCTGTCAATAATTCCAAAATTTTCAGATTTTCAATCATTATTATGCCTGTGCCATAACTACCAGGTATCAATGACTATTAAAAGTACAAAGATGTAAGAATGAGAATTAATATGAGGATTAAAACACCCTAAATGCTTGCATAAGTGGGCATTCGGACGTCTGATGATGGGGCTAAAACACGGCCGGGTGTATCAAGTGTGAATTTTCCTAGTTGACTTCCCACTCTGCTTACAAACAAATGTGGGTACATTTCCTCTTAATTGTAAGTTATTTTTGTCATCCCTACTCTAATAATGTAATAAAATGTAGATAACCCAGGATTAGTTGACAAAGAGAAAGAGAAAATAAAAGGTGGGAAGGAGTGTTTTAACAAAAAAATCTAGGGATCAAGCTTCAGCTTCTTGAATCATAGTAGGCCTATTATTTATTTATTGTATTTAATGTGTGATTTATAAACCCAATTTGATTATATTAGCACACAAGAATTGCTATAAACAAGAGTGAAAGGGCCGACTAATTTTGCCGGGAAATGTATTTTCACATATTTTCCAAGGTTCTTTTACATACCATAATCGATATGGACCGACGGCTTTACTTTCCCTCTGAAGGAAGCTGTGATACACATTTTTATCTCTCAAGAAAAATCCATTGACCCAGACAGCTGTGTTTGAACCTACAAACATGAGTCCTGAGGCTAGCACTTTACCCTAGGACCACCAAGGTCGACTTGAATCAGAGTGAAGTACAATACTGCACACATAGCCTTGTCGGTTGCTACACAAGTCTTTAACTTAAGTGTCTACTCTAAAAAAAATACTGTATGTAGGGCATATATGTTTCCCAGATTCTAACAAATAGGTATTAATTAAAACTTTTTGTTTAATACGTGTTAGATAGCTAAATACTAGTCTATAACTATGACTTACATCCTTAATCTTCATGTTATCCCAATCTGCATCTTTGAGAGTAGTCCCTTTGAGCATCACTTTTTGCCTTTCTGGCTGCACCCCTGTCAAGGCAAATAGCTGAGCCTTGAATAACAAGGGATCCTCGTCTGTGTTCACTTCGACATCTGGATAGCTCTCTTTGCCCCATTTTACTTTCACTGAAAAACAGAGGTTTCTTGCTATAGACTTTTAAATAAACTTAAGTGATAGAAGCAAGTTTTATACTGTATATTACTACTCTGTAATGTTCATAGATAAACTTGGAAATGTTCACAAATATTCAAACAATGGACCAAATTTAAAATGATTTAAAACATTTAATACAAGTGGGGTTATTGACACCTATAACTAAAGAATAAACTCTAAGCTACTAATATGTTAGTGTATTTTTTTATGTGGTTGAAGTAAGATTATTTCCTGTCCTTCCCTACCCTCCTTAACTTTACCATCATCTTTGAGGCAGCAAGGACCTACCGAGAACATTGTAGGCCCATTGTATTGTGTAATCATAGTTTGGCGGACTTAGATTTCGGACTGCCAAGTGTCGCTGGAGCGTTTATGGCTCTGCCATTTTATTAGTATTGAATTGAGACTTGGTAGTGATGTTAGTGTGATGTTAAGTTCTGTGAACTTTAGCATAGAAGCATCTCCATACTTCCACATGCTTTGTAAGTGTACTGTATTATAACTGGAGAATTTAAACGTAAGTCTTTCAGAGGTGACTTTATGATTTAACATATGGCCTGCTTCGGTAAGATTGACACTAGTTTTAAACTTTGAAATCCCATGACATTTCCATGTTAACCAGACAGAAATTTCTGTTTACTGGGCAACACCCAAGAAGGATTTTAAACATGTCTTTCTTTCATCATAAAAATAGCTAAGCCTAACCAAGAAATTTGTTTTGTCAGGTTTGCGCAAGACTTTAACAGGGTGTCCAGACAAATTATATTTTTAAATTCCCTCACTTTTCTAGAGCCAATTTACAGTCACTATACATTACAAATATTATTTTATTATGATCACAACTTAATGTAATACTATTTCTGGACACATACATAATCTGAAATTGTGTCACTCTATGATGGAGTTAAAGAATTTCAGTGTAAAGCAATGGTGAGATCTAAGTTAGATTTCGATGAGATTATATTGAGTACAGCAGTACAGTTTAAAATTGTTGAGAGACACATTATTTTTTAGTTTCTTCGGTCAATAATGTATATGAATTTTCGCACATGTGTATAGCCATGAATCTTCTTTGTCTAAAGACACACAGAGCAGGGTGAAAATATGACAAAAAATCCCATGTTGACTTTGAGAATTTAGATTAGTATGCTCAACTGTTGAAAAAGATTTTTGGCAACTATTAACTGGAAAAAAAATGTTATTTTGACTATTGTAAAATGTTATTTTGACTATTGTAAAATGAAAGTTGTGTATTATTTTAATGAATAGTGAAAATTCTAGAAATTTAAACAAATTCCCTGAGATTTCCTTGTTTTCCAGGTCGCTGAACACCCTGTTTAAGATTGTATTTCATAAGAGTGTGATTTCAATGCTAATTCTCCAATTTTCTAAGGGTTGACAAATAGCCTAATTAAATTAAAACATGAAAAAACCCATGCTCTTACATATTATGCTTAACACAACATGTTTATTGTACCTGAAGCCCTTTGACGACATAGGCTAATGACGGGATCACGATCAACTTAACTTTAACTTAACATAGCATTCACTTGAGGTTCACTTAACTTAAGAAAACAGACGTGTTATCATGATTCACACAACTAAACGTAACAACTCAAGCCAAACACCTGCATGATAGAGTATGTATTTTGATCTGCGATTTGTACTATTTGTAAAGTGTTTATGATCTGTGAATGTTTACCGTTTTCTATCAATTTAATAACTGTTTATCAAAAAACTTTTTCGATAAATTTAGCTTTCCTATTTTAGTTTAATCTTAAATATACTTTAGCTTAATAATACCATGAGTTGTAAAATATATTGTATAATATAGTTGGTCATAAAACCAACAAATGAATTACTAAATAGCCCTGTATATGGCACTCGCATAGTGATTGGCTGGTTAGTTCACGTTATACCCTTCATGTAATGTTTACTTAACATGAAAGACCTTCCAGGACATCTATTAAATTAAGTGAACTGCAAGTGAATGTTAAGTTAACTGCATCGTGATAGCTTTCATTTAAAAACATTAGAAGAACCTTTACATTAAGTTACGTTAAGTTAACATGAATGTTAAGTTGATCGTGATTCCGGCATAAATGTCATGGGCTGTATCCAAATAGTCAATTACACTTGACTTGATGCAGACTTGATAAATTTACACTTTACACGCACTTGAGATCAAAGACTGCAACAGATTTTTCGAATGGCAAACTACCCTTTACACGCCCTTGAGTCCACAGTGCTGCTTCCTACCAGTGATCTTAGAAACTATTTTAAACGCCATCTATCAGCAGGGAATGAAAACGAATACAATGTTTTAATATCCATTGCCGCTTCTTTTCACTAGACATTTCCAACACAACACAAAAACACTACAACAAAAGTAGTGTCGGTATAGTTAAAATACTTTATCTAACAGATCAGACATCACAGATCACATTAAGTACTCTAGCAGACGAAAAATTAAACAGTTGCCAGTCAAACACCGCATCGACGGCGTGTCAAGGGTAACTTGCCGTCACCCTTGGTCTCAAGGGCTTGTGAGGGGTGCATCGGCACACTTCGTGACTATTCGGACGGTTCTACACTTGATCACGTGATTGCCAATGCAACTATCGAGTGAATGTCAGGGGTCGACGGCTCGTGAAGTAGACTATTCGGATACAGCCATGGTCTTATTGTAAATTATTTACATTCCACAACCAGGATTATATACCCACAGTTAGGACTTTTCCATGAATTATAGACTAAATCAATTTCATTTGAATATACTGAAAATGTATCTTTACTATATCAATAAATGGAATAACAAATCAGTATTCAAATGTAAAAATTAATATATTAGGCCTATTCAATTAAATTTAGTAATTTCGTCTCGGCCTTCAATAGAAAGACTGGATATTTAGATAAGTTTGCGTTTATTACCGGCATAAATTTTTATAACCGTGTAGTCCACGCTTCACAGTATGAATAAAATAATGACAAATGCATTTTAAAAAAGAAGATAATTTGTTATAATTGACTCGAAATGATATAAAGTTGAGGTTAAAGTGACAATTTTTGACATACCTTTGTAAAACGGCATGAATTTTCTGTTGCTCGCAAGTGATCAAATATAGTTGGAAAGTGCCTTATAGCTTTATAAAATCACAAATTATTTAGTCGTAAAAACTATTTCAAATACAAAAAGTCATCCGTAATATCACCGAAAATAACATATCACAGATCAGATAACTCATCTAGACAATAGACAATTATTAGACATGTAAATAATTTCTGTGGAACGATAATACAACCATAAGATATGAGTTTCGACTTTCGTTTACCCTGAACATTGAGCTCATTGGACATCTGTGGGTGGACATATATAGCTGAAAATTTCGAGTTGTCGTTTGTACATAGGGTATCACTTTCTCTCTTACACACATTCAAGGCATAGAGGCATTTTGACATTGTTCACTAATTTGTATAAATATTTCAGTAGCGTCTCGTGACGAAAATTCTTAGGCAGGCTTGGAAGGGGTACCCCAAACTTAGCAGGGGAGGTCCCATAATATTTGTGCTTCAAGAATCTATTTGGGAGGGTTTTTTTTGTATGACAGTTGTGGCTTTGGGCTTCCTTCTGTTCTGTGATTATAACTTACTATAGACATATACTTATAATCGTTCCTTTGTTAGCTTTCACTGATACATCAAAACAAAAGCACCTACTACAATAAACTCCACAAAACTCTAAAGCCCAGTATACACGACACAAATTCTTGTACAAATAAGTTGGGCAAGAAATTGTACAATATCTTGCTCACATGGATTGCATACAGATTTTAGCCAGTGACTGTTCCCACGGAATTTGTGATTGCATACAATATTTGAAAAAACATGGCATTTTTGCCCTTTTTATGGAAAAATAATGATTGAACGATTTGGAAAATATTGGTATTTAATGTAAATAATTTCTTAGTCATTCCTAAATATTATGAAAATTTAACAAATCTACTTTAAAAAATAATAATAACAGTTGAAAACCTTTATATTTGAGATCTAACCTCCTTAAAGTATAATTATTTGTTTGTTTTCAAGCATTTAGCTGTTTTTCCTACAATCAATCTTTTTTTTAAAGTAACTTTCTAGCAGACGAAGTTTATGTGTTTACCAATCAAAAGTTGTACAATAAAAATGGCTGATATAAGACGCGGTCTCTTTCCTGAAATTGTATGCAATAAGTTGTGAAAAGCAGATCTTGTACAAGTTTTGGTGTTCACACGACGCCATCTTAAGGCTGCAATTTCTTTTACAACTTTATGTACAATAAGCTGTGTTGTGTGTACCGGGCTTAAAGATGTGTTGGCACCGGAGTCAATACCTTGAAAATAATATATTAATTTGCCCTTTCATGCCATACCATCCCATGTTTTGAAAGGGGAAAAGAGGGGTTGTGACTTCTGTTCTAGTTGTCACCTTTCGGGAAAGATAAGTCGTAGCTCAGCTGCTTGCATTTTTACCTGGCTTCCACAGCTCTTTCCCTTCTCCCCTCCGAAATTTATAACGTCACAAATAATAACTACAGTAGCTAGAGCGATGGGCTGAAAGTCGGACAAATACCGACTTTCAACCATCATTAGATGGACTAGTGAACGTCTTGCATGCATGTTACGGTCACTGCCATGAATAGGATTTTTTTTTCAAACCCACTGATGCTTGAATTACATTTAAATGATTACCAGAAGAATATATTTGCAAACATTAAATAAAATGATTACACATCTTCAATCAAAGGCAAGCAGTGCTTGCCTTGCTTGCCATGACGTGACGCCACTGGAATATTTATGAGGTATATTAAGGTATGTTTAGTTAAATTAAATTAATGTATTAATGCAAGGTTTGAACATCATAATTAATTTCAAAATTGGTGACTTATTTCTTTAAATAAGTTGATGTAGTCTGATAAAGTAATACTTCCTTCAAGTCTTATCTAAATAATCGTTTGAAAGCAAGATTACTTCACAAAGTTTGTTATTGTAATGATATGAGTACCGCATCTTACTACCAGAAGTTTGTTATTCAAACAAATGGAATCGAGTTCTTAGTTACCTTATTCCAATATAATTACCCATCAAACTTTTATGGTTACTGAAACCAATAATTATTATAATTATAAGCTGATAGCCAACTGCAAAATGCATGCAACATTGGTGATATTTCTATATTTTAATATAGTAAATTTCTTACGCACTACATGCGATACACTATTCGTTCGCTATTAGTTATGCTTTTTGTACGAATATAAAACCAGACTTTAGGAAAGACTGTTACCTATCAAGGTAAATTATAACCTAACCTTAGCTCTTAATTAAATTTAACGTGAACCAAGCTTTCAACAGTAGTGAGGCGTCAGGGTAGGCAGGATAAGCTCAGCTATCTCAAAAGGCTTGAAAAGGATACAACAGCCCTTTACATAAAATAGATGCGAAATTGAAATTTTAATGATCATTTCTTTTAAAAGCTTAGTTAAATTTTTAGCAAGCACGCGAAGCGAATGTGTCAGTCTCTTTTGGCAAGATAAGCTGATGATACCTTTCCATCTAACGCACACTGAGAATCAAGTATATGGGGAGCTTTAGAGAATAATGTGCTCACAATTATTAATCTCCTCCATTAAAGGCGACTAGTAAGCCGGCTATCCCGAACGCGTGAGTATTACATTCTGAGAATATATTGTGTGTTTCAAAGGTTTAATTCAGTGTAGATTAGTTTTTAGTGGTGTGTTTGTAGCTTGAATTGTATTATTTTATTGAGTTGTTTTAGATTTCATATTATAATATATATATATATATATATATGAGTAGGCTCAATGTCTTAGGACTTAGTGAATGTACAGTAGAAAAAAAAAGGGAGACGCTGTATACATCAACAATTACTCTTTTGGTTCAGTTGACTTTTTTCAAATAATTTTACTGAGGCTTTGTCTTTCGGACGAAAAATGCATTCAAAAGAAAAAATAGCAAAATTAGATATTTCACAGAAGGTGTGGTAAAAAGTATATTATAATAATAATAATAATAATAATAATAATAATAATAATAGTTTTCCAGTACTCTATTAAATAAAGTTGTAAAAATATAATTTTTGACATCGTTAAGTGTGTCCCTTTATGAGTGTTTATGACTCAGCTTATTTCAAAAATTATAATCACACATTACCACTGGTTTTCAATATTATAACTTAATTGCATTCAAAGAAAGAATTGGGCGTTTATCGCTCTATAATCGATTAAATATACAGTGTATGTTTTGTAACTCCAATTCAAATAATACACAAATTGTGTCACGGCTTTGTCTTTTATTCAGTTTGTTTCTGTCAAAGAAACTGGACAATTCTCTCATACAGTACTACTTAACAATGGCATTAGGAACTCTAAAGTTCATTGCCACACTTTAAGAAGTAGGCCACATCTTAAGCTAGTTCCATCCAGTCCGCCTCATTACACCCTATCTCTTTAAAATCCATTTTAATGCTATTCCTCATATGCGTCAAGGCCTTCCCAATGGTCTTGCAACAGCTTCCTTACTATTAGGCTCCTACCCAATAAACTTAAATCATATGTGCATTCTTTTAGTTGCATAAAACCCTTTAATGTCAGTTCCAATCCTTTCCTACTGTCTGATGTTACCCTAATAGCATAGGTATAGTATTAGGAAAATAAAAAAAAATCCAAGATGTACCTACTATAAATTTAGGGAAATCGAAATAGTATTTTTTGTCTCATATTTGTTTCTGCAATCTCAAGTTTCAAATAGTAATGTGATGTAGGTATATATTTTCGATAAAAACATAGTACGATAACAATTTTAAAAAACTCTACTTTTTTTTAAAAATCAAAAAGGTATCAAATTATAATAAAACATTTCTTTTAAATAAAAAGGAATTTTTTTAATAAAATAATAATTTTTCAAGCAATGATTTAAATTAGATTTTAAAAATTAGGATCGATCCCACAACGCATGCCTGTGAATCAATGATCATAATCGAATAGTTACAACATAATCGATGAATCGACATAATCTCATTAAAAAAAATTAAATTCACTGAAATGATCAATTATCTATCTAGTTTAATAGTTAGCAAACTACAGCTTGTAATTAAATCTTTCATGAACTACAAAGTACATACAAATAATAGTTTAAGCGTTTGCGAACTACTATTTGTAGTTCTTTTTACGTTTGAAGTTTTTACTACCTGATCAGTTCATAGTCATACACATTTGCAATAATCATGCTGAATTAGGGATGAGAAAGATTGAATTTAGAGGAAGTGTTCCCACACTAGCATGGAGGGAGAGTGGAATACCTTTAAGGAAAAAAACCCTCATTACACCCAACCGAGATTCGAACCCAGATCTCCCTGTCATCAGCTTTCTAGTCTATTGCGATAGTGATGCCTTAGACAATGCGGGTATCTTGTAGTTAATTTTGAACTAGTTTAGGTCAAGAAGGCGTACTAGTTCCGTAAATTTAAATTATATGTAGAATGTAACTATTAGCCTAATCGTAATGATTTACATTTGTTCCTCTCTTTTGTTTACGTTATCTTTTTCATATTTGTCTTTGTCCAGGGCAATGACGTAATACTAGTGTAAAAAAAGTAGTTTTATTTAAAAGTTTATATAATGGAATTTGTTGTAAGGAATGTCGTTATCCTTGGTTCAGTGGTTCATTTTCACTTCTTTAGGCACGTATATGATCCAGGCAAGTTTAGTGATCGACTCTCAACTTAGAAAATGCCAGGTCAGCCAGTAGCGTTTTTGACAAGAAGAGAGGTATTCAGTGCATGTCATAGATTACACAGGTAATATTGGAACATTATTTGAAATTACAAAAGATACTTACTCTACCTGTGAAAATATTTACTTTACTCATGGAAAATCAAACATCAAAATGTCAAGATTTAAATCTCATCCATGTGCCCTTTTGGTTAGTTTCTCCAGGAATGGTCCCCCTCTCTGATCAGCTTACAGAAACTGTCTTAATATAATAGTAATAATTATTATTTCTATAATTAATATTGATACACTACCATAATATGGAGAATCAATTAATACCAATAATGAAATTGTTTATATATTTTCTATAAGCTAAGAAAATAAATGTAGCCTATTCAACTAAACTACGGATGAACGTTTGGCCAAATTATGAATTCAACCCACATTGTCAATGTTTTATGTCAGGATCACGATCAACTTAACATTTTCACGGTTCCAACGATCTCGCGTTTTTAAACGGAAGCCGTTACTTAACGTTAATGTAATGTTTACTCATACCGTAACATAAGAGTTGAAAGGGGGAAAGATTTCATTTTAAGTCAAGTAATGTGCATCACGTGTTGATGCCAGTCAATCATGTAGCAAGCAACGCCAACAAAACTATCTAGCACTTAAAGTAATTTGTTTACAGATTTGGTGTATATACAACTTCTTCCCTTCTGTATAGTTTATTTGTTTGCGTAACATAATGGCCTCTGCTTACACTTTACCACTATTTAGCTCCAAGTTTTTATTAAAAATACATTGCCCTAACTGTTCTAGTTTCATTTTAGTTATCAGTATTTAAATGGCACTATAGATATTTTAGCGCAGAATAATATGTTTATAGTGAAAACTATCTCGACCTAACAAAACCTAAGGACCCAAGTCATCATCATCGACTGTTTCTAGCCATTGGTCGGGTTTGTGCCTGACCTTTAGTAATAACATAGCATACAGTTTAAACATACTATTTTTGATACAAAATTAATTAAATAAACTTAATTTACATTACAAAACCATTAAAAAAAGAAGCTAAATTTAAGACATTAATTCATCCTTTTTGTGAAAGCATTGTTGCAATGAACACCATAAAAATTGTTTAAATATGCTGTCTAAGAAACAAAAATAAAGTCAATTTAAAGAAGTATTCTGTCGTGATCGCCCTAACACTACAAATAAAATTGTTCTTTTGGCTTAGTACCAAACAGTAAGCAAGAATATTATTCAAAGCGCTAACACATTCAACACAACTGACAACTTTTAAAAAGAATGAAACTGACTCGAGAGCAATGCTGAATCCAAACTCAAAGATTCCTGAAAAAACACCAACTTGCCACCCCTTTCTACCAGTCGAATCAAGTACCGTGCTTTGTACCCATGCCAAGCAGTTGTGACTTATGTTTACTGCTTATTTTCAGTTTTTTGACACTGTTTCATTTGCTGATGAGATAGTGTGATGATATATAGCTTGCTTGACCTGTTTCTGGAAAAATATGGGAGTGAAACAGAAAAATTCCTGCCTTGATCTGATGAGTACTTTGAGTTTACTGACAACAAACAAACAAACAAACAAATAGGACAAAAATTCTAAAAACAGGTTATTTGGTCTTCACATTGTTTACCCAGAAAATATAGAAACTTCGCAAAATCTCAAACGTACAGACAAACCTTAGAGTTTTATTATATGTATAAAGATATTGATAAAATTAGAACCAAATAGAAATCAAATTTTATTTAATATTCCAAGGACCACTTAAATTATGTTACGTTTATGTTTCAACATAAACAGTTTATTTAATGTTGTTTTTAGAGTGAACCCTTAAGTGAATTTATTTTTAAAGGCCTAGTAGTGCATAGAGGTAAACCAATTTCTATGAATTAAAGACAATCAATTTAAAAGGACTATAACCCTCGAGGGGATGTGCTGACAACACAAGCAGGTGCGCAGGGTGGGGTACTTAATTTAATTCAGTTTCCAATGAACTATTTATACTTGCATGATTGAAATAATATGTTAAGTATATTTTGTTTTAATTAGAGTCAATTTAAACATATCCCACTAAATTTAATCAAATTAATTAAAGTTACCAGACCAAATTATGTATCCCTACACCGAACCATATGATCTGCAAAAACATGTGTTTAGCAGCTGTCACTTCTGACAGTCAAAATTTAGGTATATACATAAATGTTGACTGTCAGAAGTCAGCTGTGAGCTGTCAGTCAGCACCAAAGAAGTCATGGGGCTACTGTACAATGGGAATACACATACACCACAAACATAATTTATAGGAAAAAAAGGTAAAAATATTTTTTTTAATTAGCAACTAGAATCACTTTTTGTTCCTATCTGAAAATTTATGCATTATTTTAACAATTTCCTAGGGAGGCATCATATAAAGTAGGTAATTTTTTTACTGTACAATAGAACTTAGGTCGAGTTGAGATGATGTTATTTTATGTATCTATATGGAATAAAATAGAGTGTTCTTATTATGCTTATGGCAGTGAATTCAAACAATTTTAATTAATGTAGTAATTTGGGAAAACGAGGTTGAAGATTTACTTCACCTCGATTTACATGTATATTATTTAGGGCCTATTGTATATATTTTCAATTTTTTTTTCCATCAAACATGTTTCTGAATATATTTTTATTTTTACCACCATAACTCGAATTTACCAATTATACACAATTTTGGTTATCCGAAATTGTGTCCACCTCCTTTATTTCTGGTAACTGAGGTTTACTATATTATTACTATCTTTATTATTATTATTATTATTATTATTATTATTATTATTATTATTATTATTATTATTATTACTAACATTATCATAATTATCTTCATAATTAGAATTATTTGTATCATTATTATCATCATCATCATTAAGTATTATTGTTATTATACACACTTTTTAAAACCAATTTGTTATATCAGCAAACGACTTACGAACTAATTTATTACAACTAAGATATAAAAACTCTCAGAAATCAGACTGTAAATTCACCAATGATAACTTTATAGTCCCATCGAGAATCAAACTCAGCAATAGGTGAACAATCGACTGTAAATTCATTATTGATAACTTTATAATACTATTGAGAATCAAATATAGGGTCCTTGCAACAATAAGTGAAAAAAAAGAGATTGCAACTAATAGACTATCATATACCAAGGATGAGTAATTTATTCAAAAATTAATTTGATAGTTGATAACACTTTTACTAACTTTAATTTACGATTAATTAAATCTAATTCCAACTACCCTACCAGATAGTTAAGGTAACACTGAAGGAATAGAAAAATGTACATGCTCCTCGGGCACTTACAGTGTCACCATACCAACAAATATAAGATTAGGGTACTTTATACCCCAGCATGCCCCTCGAGAGTTAATCACTTAAATTGTTATATTTTAATTATGAACTATACCCTGCACAATATGCATTATTTACTCTTAGACTTTAGTAACTTTATTTAATTATTAATCATATTTTGACTATGAATTGTGCATTGTATGCTCTGCATTGTTTACTCTGAGTTAAATGTTATGCATGAATATAAAACTAGCCTTTTATATGTAAGACCATTCAAATAAAGATGTGGTCCATTACCTGTCTGCTTAATATTTGCCAAGTAAAATAATTTTTAGCTACAAAACAAACAACTAAACAATACAAAAAGTATACAGGTTAATTATTTGTATTTTTTATTTGTCAAAGAAACATCATTTACCTACAAATGTGAATACGAAACAAATAACCTAGCCAACATATAATTTTTCTACGTATTTAAGATTGAATTTATTCTGAGAATATATGGAACACACGAAGGAAAATCCTGTCTAAATCTGTTCATAGATTCTTGAATTTATAGCGATCATATAAACATGTAAACATACCTTTTTATTATATAAGTGATAGAATAGAAAGATGATAGAAGAAACAAAACTAAATAAATCTAATTTGCATGCAAAACCATAAAATAACTAAAAATAAATGGTACGGCACACCGCACAGACTTTCTATCTCTTTCTATAAACTCGTAAGATTTCTGAACGGAATAATGTACATTGTATTATCACCACTCCACATAAGAACACGCATAAAATAATATACAATGATATAGAATCAATGAGAAAAGAGGCGCATCTTTGTCCACCTAAGAGCATTTCAAACAGTTTAATGTCTTCCACAAGGGTCAACACTTCGTATTAAAATTTCGATTTCTGGTTAAAATTTTAACATTTTATAAGGTGTTGCAGATCTTCAAGTCATCGCATTGATATTTAATTATTCATTTATACATTTTGACCAATAAAAAA
>CABFWB010000189.1:85393-102472 GCA_902151455.1 Timema bartmani
AAAATATAGTCACAATTTTTGTGAAGTAACAATTTTTGTGTAATATTTTGTCTTTGTGACTTTTACATAATTTTCCCGGACCAGCTGCCGCTAAATCTTACTTTTTTAATAAGTTGACAGCACATTTTTTTGCGGACTAGTGTTTTTTACCGTTTTGTCCAAACAAAATGTAATTTTTGGTTTTCACTTCAATATGTTTAGTTTACCTGTTTCAAACATTGTCCTGGAAGTCTAGTATTAACCCAACAAAGTCACCTTAATCACGAAAGTTTGGTAAAAACCACTTTTTTTAACGCTTTTGTCTTAATTCGATAATTTCGTCGCAAAAATAGGATTTTTGTAATTCACCGCTTATTCACCACTTTTGGGAAACTTAAAAACGAAATTGGGCTTTTTTATTCACCATAAAAGCAGGGCTCTGTGTATAAGTCATTTACTGATATAATCAGTTGGTTCAGAATGTGCACGTTAAATACGTCAAATAAATTTAAAAAAACATTACTTAGAATGTTTGCTATTTTGGATTCTCAGTCTTAAATCACTCTCATAGCCCTTATTGATTATTGTACCAAGTGATACCTTATCACTGCATGCTACTTTATTTTTAATGGTTATTGTGCCTACTATTTTAGCTTTAAACAATCATGTTAAGAAATTATACCTTCTGATTTCAAGAAGCAGCAAAATAATAACTCCAGAACCCAATACCATGAGAGCAAAGGAATTGATTATTGGTTTGAGAACTCCGAGACCCGTGAAGAGAACAGCTGAAACACCCATTGTCCAGCTAAACAGCTTTCTGAGGAGTAAAAAGAAAAGGTTCCTTTTCAAACCAGCTTTTGTTTACCCCAATAAGCATTTTGGTTATAGCATGTCAATATAAAGGATACGGGGCTTGTAATTTTCCTCACTTAGTGATATGAAATGACGTATTAAACATCCAAGAAGCATAAGTGAAATAATTATCAAGACATAAGTTTAATTGAAATAATTATTAAGACATAAGCTCAATAAATTTACATTATTTTAGCACGGCGTCATACTACCTATCCGGGTTATACACACAGTGATGGTAGAACCTTATTTGTGTGTGTATGGGGGGGGGGGGGGAGGGGGGGGAAGAAAGTAGGGGGGCCTCAAGCAAAAAAAAATTCTTTTAGGGATTTGCCTTCCCCCTCTCCAATAAATGTTTGAAAATTGGATGTGGTCCTCCTCCCCAATTTTTGAAAGTTAGTTTTTTTTAAAGCTATTTGGAGTAGTATTCCCTATACATTTTTGAAATTTGGATGCTTCTAGAAGATTTTTGAAGTAGTCCTCTTTAAGGAAATATTTTGGAAATAGGATCTTCTTTGAAGCTATTTGGAAATTGGAATGATCCTCTTAATAGAAACTTTTTTAAAGTTGATGCGTCTAGAAGATATTTGAAGTGGTCTTCTCTGTCAAATTTTTGGAAAGTGAATGTATGATTTAAGGCCATCTTTCAGCTTCATATTCGATAATATCAGAGGAGAACATTTATTCCAGGTGGGGAGACAATACCCCTCCTCTCGGCTTAATGGCCACCAAATACACATTTTATACTAACTACGCTAGGGGATGAGGAAGGTTGAATTTATAAAAAAGTGTACCTGCATTTGTGTGGAGGGAGAGTGGAAAACCATTTGAGGGAAAATCTATCAGTACACCCGATTGAGATTTGAAGCCCAATCTCCCTGTTATTGGTAGACCAGTCTATTTCTAGACCAACGCCATAGACCATGTTGCCACCAAAGCGGGCTTATATATTATTAATTTTGCTATAGTTAGTCATAAATCTATTACACACATGTGGTGGTTCTAAGCCTCTTGTGTTCTAAACTAGGTAATAATAGTATCAAAACTAATTAAAATATAAAACAATCCTAACCTGTCACAGTGCACAAAGGTAGGGAATAATCTCTTTGGGTAGAACATGCAGAGTGCAGCTGTCAGTAGCCATAATATCGCGACCTCGTCCAGGAGCTGTCCAATGAAGCTAAGCGTGGCATGGAAGTATGCAGAGCACAGCCCTACAAATATTAACATGACCCAAAGAGCGTGGATCCCTCTGTGCACACATTGACTATACTCTTGATACAAGCTCATCATCAGCGGTGGACACACGATGAACAGAATGTTGCTCACCTGAAAATATGTAGTTAAGTTGTTAAGGGGTTTATTAATACATAGTTAATAGTTACATACATAGTTGGAGAAAAAATAAATTAATCTTGAGATGATGGATACTAAATCTTTGCAGAGTGAACTATTTTCTACAAATGACAAAAATAAATATTTTTTTGGGAAATCACATCTATCCACTAAAATAATGTTGTGCACTTTTAAAAAGGTTAACTGTTCTTACCAGATTTAGTGGCTGAATGGTCTAAGGTGTCACACTTGTGTTAGACTGACCTGCTGATGGCAGGGAGATCGAGGTTTGAATCTAATTTGGGTCTACTGAGGCTGATTTTCCCTAAATGGTTTTCCACTCTCCTTCCACGCAAATGCGGGTAGACTACCTCTAAAATACTTCCTTCCTCATACCTATCCCATTATGCGTAATTATCATAAATGCATATAACATCAACAGGTAGTAGCTTCCAGATATACTAAATGAACTACAAAACCATAATATATTGATTTGTTGTCATTCTTTTGGCAGTCAAAACGTTGACAAAAACGGTTTATTCTTAATTTTGTTTTTCTTTTGATCGGTCTTTAAATTTGCTGCTAGCTGTCAACTACCACATTTCCCATGGCGATTGGACTCTGGGTAGATATGTAAATAATCCCCAAAACTAACATCTCCAAACTAAATGTAGTCTGGGAGTGATAGGAAAATAATATGAAGGGGAAACTTCACAAATGTTAACTATACACTAAACGTTTCACTTCGAGATTGTACAAAAACAGAACTAGGATTATATTTATAAAACTAAACACCTATTTTATAGACAATGTTGTCTTCTATTTTTTTATTATATGTTTAGCAAACACTTTGACAATATGAACAGTTTACATTGTAATAGTGAAAAAAAATTTGATGGCACAATTTTTTCAAGATAGAAAACGTAAAATAACCTTTTGAGAATGTTATTAAATTCTAATTTACTCACCACAAATTATACTAATATGTAAAATTTCATGTATCAAAAAGTGAACGATTGTTTTGCTTAGCAACTACACTATTACGCCTAGGTTAGGTTAGGAGATTATTTTCATATCACACCTAGGCTACATTAGGTTAGCTTTAGCTGTGTTTGGCGCCCCTGGCAGCCGCACGGCCCTTAGGCCATCCTTGGATGCGGCGATAAATCAAAATTAACTATTCTTCCATTGAATGAACATTTAATCAGGTTTAGAATATTACAAAAGATATTTTTCATACCATCTCTTGGTACCCATTAGAGTTATATGCTGACATTAATTATGCTAGTGAAATATTAATGAAGAAGGTAGAATTTTATAGGAAATAGACCATATGACCACCGATACTTGTATTATTATATAAAAAGATTATAAATATTTTTTTTGTTACTGTCTAAAAAAATGTAATGAATATTTGTAACTTACTGTATTACCAAATTCCGCTATATTTGGTGAAATGAGGTAGTTGCCCTCACACCAGTCCACAGGAGAACTACCCGGTTCCAGGTATCGCCACATGGTGCTGTTGATCTGCACTAACAAAATTCTTTAGTCTAATTGTATTGGCACTAGTTGTTCTGTCTGTACCACTGGACCTAGCCTTGTTTGCCGACAAAAAAAACCCTCCATGATTTGAGCCCAAAATCAAGCTACACCGACCGAGAGGCTGCCACCATTAGCAATGTTAGTGCTAGCATTTGTGGATTGAGGGTGTCATGTGGTCAGCACAACAAACCCTCTGGTCTTTAATCTCAGTTTTCTATACCGGAGGTGCTTGCTATTTATTTAATCATTTTAAATTATCAGCAAGGATTCGGTCACAAATTCCCTATGAACCTTTGGTGGTAACAATGGGTTTGGCCACAGCAGAATGACTGTGTTAGGTAAACATGCTATAAAATAAAACAAAATACTTGCATATCAAAATTAATTAGGTTCTTCCAGGCGAGTTAATTATAAATTTGAAATCCAGGTTGCCTTAAAGAGACAAAACAATGAAATAGCATATGAAAATGTACAGTGCCTTTTAGTGAAAATAAATCAAATTAAGATTTTTTTTCATTTGTCCAAAGAATATAAGTATTTTCATTTATTTTTTAAACTGTCATGTTCCACATTAGAGCTATAATTGGCTTTATTTAATGATTAGGTAGCAGAAAGGTAGTTTAGGAAATTCACATGCATTAGTGTGGATAGGGAATGGGAAAACCACAACCTTACCATTAACTTTGGTTGTGACTTCCTAGACTGTGCGACCATTGATATGAGTAAAGTTATTTGAATATAAGAGCAGTGATGCTAGCCCTGGATGCAAGAAAAATGTGTAATAATCTTAATTCAATTAATTAGCACTGCGTCTTACTACCCCCTTGGCTTATGCGCTTAAGTACTAATTACACTGGATTAAGAATTGGGAAGGATGAATTTAGAGGAAGTGAACCCGCATTTGCGTGAAGGGATAGTGAAAAACTATTTAGGAAAAACCACCCCCAGTTCACTTGACCAAGATTCGAACCTCGATCTCCCGTCCTCGGCGGTTTAGCTCAACACGACTAGCGCGTTAGCTAAGCAAGCCACCGAGGCGGGTTGGATATAATCTTCATAAAAAGGATCTGCATAGTACTATTTTTTTATTACACTACTGGTTGAGAAAACAAAACGTTTTAAAACAAAAGTATTGTAGGCCTACTATAGCCCAAGTTCACAAGGTGGTTAGAAAGGTTAAAAAAAATTATATATATATATATACACACACACACACATACATTTCCTTTAAGGGATCAAAGATTTTCAAGAACAAAAGTGGAGTTGGTTTCTAAGGTATTACTACAAGGTAAGCAAGTAAATAAATCTAATGATACAAAACTTGCTTGGTTGATGATCACAAGTGTACTAAAGTCAAACCTCTATTAACTCCTATCTTCTAAATTTTGAAGTAAAAGCTGATTCCCAGCCAATCCCACAATCTCCCAAAATCGTTGCTCATTTTAATTCATAGCTTAACTGTGTAAGAAGCGAAGGGACACCATGAGTGCATAGTAGGTAACTTAGATAATAAAAAATATGTAATACCTTGATGACAGCTTGCCAAAACTTTTTCTGTCCTTGGTCAATTGCCAAGCATGTGGCAGAGTGGAAGACAATCAAACAAAGTCCTGTTCGGTAGGCAATTCTTTACCCATTTGGTCATTTTATGCATTCACTTGAGTCAAAATGGATGATGGAAATTCTCAATGATAAAATTTTCTTAAAAGTGTAATTGGTGAAATTCTTAAAGCAGACGTGGATTAAAATTTTTGTAAAGCTAAACTGATCAAGTGACTGAAGATGCAAGACTTCTTGTTTGTAAAAGTAGATATTAGACAAAAAATAGCATTCAATAACATTTTATACCCATACCGGTGGCCGTCTCATCTAGTCTAGTTTGCCAATAACGAGGCAGGGACCTAACCTCAGCTGATTTTTTTCCTAAATGATTTCTAAATTATTCTCCACACTAACGCGAGTATACATCCTCTAAATGTTTACCTCATACCTAACTCAATAGTGTATAGTACGGGTGAATAGTAAGATGTTGTACACAAAAAATAAAAATTTGAATATGGTTTTAATACTACATTATCATGCAAATGGTTTATTTGAGAAACAAAAAATGTTGCTTGGTTTCCTTAGGAATTATATGCACTCTTCCTTGGCTCTCCCAAGTTATAGATGTTTGTTGTTTTTAAATAAAAGTTTCTGGACGCATGTTCAACTACGCATGCCTACAGTTCTCAACCAATTTAAACTAGATTTAATAATAATTGTAAGGGGAGGGACCGAGGGTTCTTCCCCTCCCATATTGTTTTAGTGCTTTAATTGATGAGTCGAATATTTAATTCAAGACTTGGTGATATTTAAATTTTAATAGTAAATAAACTATATAGAAAAATGTGTGCAGCATGTCTCACTACCGGCTTGGGCAAACCACAAAATTAAACCAATGGGGTAGGAATGAGGATCATAGAACTGACTGGAAATGTAGGGCCTAGGTACCCACATTGCATGTATGGAGAGTGGTAACCATTTAGGAAAAAAAAACACTTAGTATAGGGCCTACCTGAACGAGATTTTTAACCCTGTCATTGGTAGTCTAGTAGATCGAAAGTCACACCTAAGACAATATGACCACCGAAGCGTATAATCAACTACAAAAGATAGGCTATGGTACCAATCCGTGTCATAATATTTTTTACAAACACCGTTTTACCAGCTATAATTATTCAACACTACTCTTGGTTTGGGATTTTCTAAAGAGTTTATTTCTATAAAAAACAAAAAAAACCCAGAAGGGTTTAAATAATTATCTGCCATGTCCAGCCATTTTGCAGTCCAGAGTTGGTGTTGAAAGCCAGAAAGATGATAAAAAACCTATTTCATACAATCCCCGCTTATTGACTAGTGGTTTTATAAAGGCAACTTATACACATTATTTCACAAACTTAAATGTTATGCACAAAAAAAAAAGATTAGAATACAGTTATACTTTAATGGTGGTACATCTTTGCTAAACATACACTTTCATTGAAGGGAATGAAATTAAATTTAATTTGATAAATATTTTCACTAAATATTCTAGTTGTTACTATTAAAACAAACCTTTGATAACATTGCACAAAAATTTCAATACATCACTCTGCCTAACTCAATTCATAGTGTCTATGGTAACCAATTATTATTATCTAGCTATATAAACAATGTAGTACTAATTTATTCACTACTTTATTTTGATTTGAGTTGGAAAGCCCCCATTTGGTGAAATTTTGTAAAATATATAAACTGAAGCATACATTTTGGATTGATTTTTATGTTCAAATAAAAATACTTTAATTTACTCAATAGGGCCAACAAAATAAACTATAATACTTTTTTAGCATTACACTTTTATTCTAGCCCTTAATAACATTATTATAAAATAAATTAATAAAACAACCTCTTTAAATGATTTGTAGGGATGCTAAATTTAGACAATGGTACTGAATCATTGCTGTTACTAAGGTGGGATGGAAGGGGATGCAAGAAAAGAGCAGTGTTTTTTTGCATAATTTCACACCAAACAATTTTTTAGCCAAATTAAATCAAATATTGCTTCAGAGGAAATATAGTTTAATTGTTTACACATGTCGGAGACAGAGAGGAGTTGGAGTTGAAGGCATGCCCAAACTCCACAATCCTGATGATAATCTCAAATGTTCTTGAATATCTGTCATGGCATTTTACCATTTGATGAGATTTTTAAATGAAGAGAAAAAGTTCTTATTAAATTCTAGACACCCTCTTCGGTGGTTGTATGGTCTAGTGCATCACTCTCGATATAGACCAGACTGACAATGATGGGAAGATAGGGGTTCAAATCTTGGTCGAGTGTACTGGGGTGGTTTTTACAAAATGGTTTTCCACGCTTCCTGCATGAAAATGTAGGTACTTCCTCTAAATTCAATCCTACTTATAGGGGTGACCTGGTGGTCTAGGAGTAAGGTGTTGGACTTCTGTGCTGGGGGTCTGGGGCTCAATCCTTGGTCCCGGTACAGATTTATCTGATTGCCAAACCCTTCCTTCACTTCTGACAAGACATGTATTAATCACAACTTGTGTATGTGTGGAATGCCAGGCCTCCACCGTGGTTCGAATTCCACGTTAAACTGTAGGTCCTCTATGTCATCTCACAATCACCCTTCCAATACACATTAGCGTAAGTGCGTATAACCCGAACGGGTAACAAGATAATAATAATAATAATAACTGTACTCATCAACCATTAGTGTAATTAGAACATAGGCGTATAAGCAAACAAGTAGTAAGATGCGATGCTAAAAAAATCTGAGACACCCTTTACAGATATTCAAAAACGGTTGAGATTACTATGTGAAAAAAATTAAACTCTTTTGTTTATACTGGAGAAACGGTTATTTATTTTTGAAAAAATTTTTGCTTAAATAACTTTAAAAATCCTAACTTTACCTCACAATCACTACCATCCCACCTTAGGGATTTTATTTTCTTCACTAATTTTTTGTACTTGTACTAAAATGATGTTTCAGTATTATGTCATAATTACTAACAAATCACTACAAAGATCCAATAATATTCTAATAAATATTAGATGTGATTTCAAGTATTAAGAACTAGCTTTTTCTCTTTGATTGGTAGTGTGTGATATTAGTAATACAGTACATAATAGTGCTAAGTACACAACATAAGGTAACATTTAAAAAATTGTGATAATTTAACTAAAACACTCAACATCACTATAACTAGGAAAAATAAAAACATACCTAAATTTTAATCCACTCTGTAGATTTTTTTTGTACTTTGTCTTACTACCCCTTAGGGTTATTCGCTCTTTAGATGTTAATTATACTGGTTAATAATTGAAATCAAGTTTACTACTATGCAAACAACACAAGGACTTTATAGCTCAACTGTAAGTATTGAATTACTAATTTTTTTAAAAGAAATTACCAACCTTAAAACAAAAAGTATTAGTTAACATTCCATTTAGCACCTTATAAATGGACAACATAGCTGTTTGTATGTTTGCGTCGAGTTAGGAGTGTGATAATAGTAACACAAGGTACTCGGTAAACAAATTCAAATTAGCATTCTTGTTATCATCCTAGTTATTACTTTCCTAAATAAAAAGTGGTTGAGAAAGACTTATATAACCAGTAAATATAGAAGAATAAGAATTCACATGCCGATTGAAAAGATGAGCTGCACTGTAAGTCCCTTTAAAGTGTGACATTTGTGAAACTAAAAGTGGCTCTACTACTTATGATATCAATTTCTTGTTATTTCCCAAAAATAGTGAATAATAGTTATGGTTGAGCGTTTTTTGAATGGCTGTAAAAAAGCTACTTTGAACTTTTAAATAGAAAAAAACAAGAATTGATAAACTATACAAACCATTTTACAACAAAATCCAAGCAATTTCTCTACCTCTTCAATAGCACGGCCAACTTACACTTATTATTCCCCTAGTTGAAAATACAAAAATTAGGTTGGTAGTTTTATCAACCTGCCAAAGAAAGGGCCCAGGGTTCGATTCCCATCACACCAAAAAATACATTATTGGTGAAATTGGGAACTATCATTTTTTATGGTGGGGATGTAGGCAATGCGAGAAAAGACCATAGATGGTAGCAAAAAAATTTTTGGCCAAAATAAATAAAATATTGCTTCTGTACAAACATAAGAGTTTAATTTTCTTCACATGGTGATATCAACAGTTGTTGAATATCTATCATGAGCATAGCAGCATTAGATGACAAACTTTTTAAAAGAAGATAAAAAGTTGTCATTAAATTCCAAGACACCATTGACAGATATTCAAGAAAATTTGAGTTCACCATGTGAAGAAAATTAAACTTTTTGTTTCTACTGAAGCAATATTTAATTTATTTTGACCAAAAATGTTTTGATATAAAAACTGTAAAAACACTGACCTTTTTTCTCACGTCCCTTACATCTCCACCTTAAGTGATTGAGAATTGTGATAGAGAGAATGGTTCGCTTTATTTAAAGAATGAAAATTTGACTGTAAAAAATGACAAGATAAATGTCCCTAGAGTTTTGGAGCCATAAACATATGTGTATTAAAGTGAAGAACAAGTAGGCTTGCTTTATAATATCATTCCTTTATAGAAATACCATATTGTGATCTTTACACTTTTATTTTGTTTTCTTCACAACATTTCAAACGAGCTATCAAATTAGTTGATAACAAACATATGTACAATATCACTTCGATGTTCAACCATTGGAATAAAATTGCACGAAGAAATATAAGGCCAAACTTTATTTGTAATCCAAACATTCATCAAGCTTTGTGTTTAAGTACCTGAATTATTTTTCTATGCATAAAGATATTACATAATGCTAGATATTTAATGTAAAGTTAAAAGATAATTAATTATTTGAGGTATTTTACGTTAACTTTATGAATCAACTGATTATATCATCACACAACTTGTAAACTAACCTAAATCTAGAACAAAAACAACATCCAGGCCCCGACCGTTAATTCAACACTTTGAAAGAGGAAACCCACATTTCACCAATGATACATTTCTCGGCCATGAAAGGAATTGAATCCGGGACCCTTAGCTCAGTAGACAGACATGCTACCGACTGATCTAAGGTTTTGTAACTCAAGTAAACAATACACAATTAAATAATTAGGCTAGCAAAGTATAATATGGTTATTGTAATGGAGTGAAATAGAGCTAAAAAGCGTGTTTTGAAAAAAATTAAATAATATTGCTATGTACACTGAACGTATAAACCACCCAACTTACCCCAAACAAAAATCTTAAACGATAAAGGTTTTGTTTCTCCTATTCAAGGTCATTTTCCTATTTTCTGGAATTGCTTGCTGTCCTTTATGAATTCCTAATGTAAAGTTTCTATTACACATTAATAGAGCCAATACTATTAACGTCCCGTCCAAAAATCAATACCTCTCAAACGACAAGAGACAAGTACTATTTTATTTAAGTTCTGAAATTATAGACTAGTATAATTACAAACTATACACAGTTCACAGTATATAACGAGTAGGATGTATCATTGTATCAGACAGGAAGCATGCTTCATGAAATTTGTGTGGAATGGACAATACATAAAAAAAAGCTTCACTTCTGTTTTATTAGTTAAAAAGTTTAAGATTATTCATACAGTACGATTGTAATAAGTCCACTAATATATTGTGCACAAAACTTTGAAACTGGCACAATTCAAAACTAGTATCATTAGACATAAATATTTCATACTATTGATTAATACAGCCTTCACAAGTCTCACACAATCAATAGAGAGCTTTAAATATTTTAATTTTCAGGGAATAGTGCCAAATTATAGTTTAATACTAAGTACAGTTTCATAACATTTATTACCTATTGTTTCCACATAATGTTTAATTGTAATGGCTCCCTGGATAAAGGATTGAGGAAGACTGGGAAAATGCATTGTTTGGAGTGTGGCATTATATGGGGTGGAGACGTGGAAACTAAAAGAGGAGGAGTGAGGATTGGAAGTGTTTGAGATGTGGGAATGGAGGAGGTTGGAAAAGATAAGCTGGGCAGAAAGGGTAAGGAATGAGGAAGTGCTGAAGAGAGTTGAGGAAAAGAGAAGGATATTAAATGTTGTCAAAAACAGGAAGAGAAACTGGATTGAACACTGTCTGGGAAGGGAAAATCTACTGGTGGATGCTATGGAACGAATGGTGGATGGAAAGAGGGGAAGAAGACATAGAAAGTAACATATAATGGTTTACATCAAGGTGGGAGGCGGTTGCAGATGCATGAAGAGGTTGGCCAAGGACGGAACCGCATGGAGAGTCATCTGCAGTTAGGCAGAAAACTAAGTATAATAATAAAAAATTTATTACAATTAATAAGACTTTTAACATTATTCTTTGACAAACACAACAATTAACAAGCCTTGAATTGTTTTTAATTGGTGGATAAATACCAATTATTTGAGATGCATTCAAAATTTCCAACAGTAAATGGCAAACCAAATAGAACAAAGGCACCTTTAGATTCCTAGTTGTGAAACTTACAGATGTCACGACATTATCAGTGTAGTATTCACTTTTTTTTTTTTAGCACTGTGTCTTACTACCCATTCAGGTTACACGCTAATATTCACTATTAAAATCGCAAAGAACTACTTTTGAAATGAAAGAGTTGTTAAACTTAAGGGTGTCATAATGTGAGTTAAGCTTGCTACCTTTCAGGGTGAACAAAAGGTAGAGAAATTAATTAGTTCCCAACATCCTAATAAAGTGGTGCTTTATTTAATTTATTCTTTAAATAATTTTACCTCTCATGGCAAAATTATTTTTACTCCCAGGTCAGACACCTTAGCTCGGTCAGTAGTCTGTCTACTGGGCTAAGGATCTCGGGTTCAATTACCGCCATGGCCAAAAAAGTTAAGTGGTGAAATGTGGGTTTCCCCTTTCACATTAATAAATTAACGGGCGAGGACTGTATGTTGTGCCTGTCCTAGCCTTAAGTTCGATAATAAGGCATATGAAGCTACAACAGGCCTAGCAAGCCGGTATTGGAAAATATATGGATTGAATTAAAAACTGACCCAGGCCAGAGACTGGAAACTGTAATGGATGTAAAGTAAAGTTTTTACATGTAAACCAAGTATTTTTCGTGTAAAAAATGTTTATCAACACATTAAATACAATCGTTTTTTAAAAGATTAAAATGTCACATTATTTTAACAATGGATAATAAAGCTACATTATAAATACATTTAGCCATTGAGCTGGGTATATTTACACTAATCTTGTGAGCAAACCATGATATTGATATATATTGAAGTTTAACTAAAATTAAAAAAAAAAAGTATTCTTTCTGTCACTTTTTATAATACATTTCCCTAGGTTAAGTAGTCATTTTTGCACATGCCTAGTAAATATATTTGGTAGAAACAATTTCCCTTTCACAAGGTTAAAATGATCAAAAAGTAGACAATAGCAAAAAAGAGCTCTTACCTCAATTGTTCTTAATTTTTATTTTCAAAATGCAGTTTCATTTACTTACATAAAGTATATAAGATAAAGTTAAGAATTAATTTACTCAGTAACCATCTGATTGTATGTTATATCGAAAATGGTTAGAAGAAACACTAGTTTCAAAAAACAGCTTACTTTCACTTCTCAAAACATTTTAAATGTTTAAGTACTTGTTCAGACACTTCAGGAAAACAAATTAGTTCACTTAAAGCAAGCTCTGCATAGTGAAACAGAAAAAAAGTAGTTTAAAATAGTACGTTTTTTATAAGGTTTTTAATTACAAGGATAACACAGCTGAGAACTGCGAATGATGTAATATTTCCTGCTTCGATGGCTATGTTACACATGAACGATTGATTCGTTTGAATAAATATGGTGAGTAAGCAATAAGGAATTAAAGTGTTCACCACATTTATGAGGAGTTGGCAGGTTTCAACTGTTGAGAATCATCATATATTTTATTATTGCTGAACTTCAATTTCCAGGCAGTGTAAATCTCATTGCAGTAAGTAAATTAAACATTGAAAGGAGGACAGATACAGCCGTTTGGCAACATTTTTCCTTTGTTTTAATGTTAGCTAATAATAAACCATGTCTAAATGCAAATCAGAATCAAATCACACATTTTTTCAATGGTGCAATGATAATGTTCATTATCAAAGTAAGTTATAAATCAAGACAAATATTACAAAGAGGTATAAAATAAATTGTACAACATAATGGTACAAACTTTCCCAGTATTTTTTATTATCGTTTGGAATACAATTTTCTAAAACAGATTTTCAGTTAACTACCTTTAAACATACTTTCCTCAAAAACACACGTATATATTATTTGGTTAAACACAAGAAACAAACTTCATTTATTTATTGATTAAATGAGTTTTCAAATATCAGTTATCAATAAACTACCTTAAAATTATTTATATAGTTTGTAAAAATAAAAATTTATTTTTATTTATCACGTAAAACAATTTCAAGATCACATTTTGAACTAAATCGTAAATACAGATTTCAAAAATCTTGAAATTTTCTTAAATTTTTCATCAGTAAATTACCCTTTGATAATTAATAAAAAAACCTTTTTATTTATCACGTAAACATTAGCATGCATAAATTTTAAACAAAATCATTAGTGATATTTAAAAAAATATTTTAAGTTTTCAAACCCGCCTCGGTGGCATATTTAGCTAATGAGCTAGTTTCGTGTTGAGCTAGACTGAAGAGGACGGGAAGATGGAGGTTTGAATGTCGCTTGGGTGAACTGGGGGTGGTTTTTCCTAAATGGTTTTCCACTCTCCCTCCACGAAAATGTGGGTTCACTTCGTCTATATTCAATCTTCACAAATCCTAACCCATTAGCGTAATTAGTACTTAAACGTATAACCCAAACAGGTAATAAGATATGGTGCTAAGAATTATTATTGAATTTTCAAAAATTAGTCATTATTCACTACTATTAATTTAAGGACTAGTATCAAAATAAAAATAAATCCCCATATTATTACCATTTAAAATCTAAATGTCAAATTTAAACCAAATCCATCAAAGTATTTCAGCTGTAGCCCCAGGTGAAGATGGAGAAAAACGTAGCAAAAAAAAAAAAACTCTTGCGTTTCACTAAGAATGAACATTGATTTACAAATACCTGGTTCAGTTGCAATACCCCCTTCCACAGCAACATTTAAGGCTTTTTTTTAGCACAGGTTCTTACTACCCATTCGGGTTATACACTATTTACAGCTTAATTGCGGTGTTCCATCGAGGACCTTGAAAGTAAAGAGTATGCAACACTTACTTGAGGCCTACATTATCTTTTAAATCTGACAAATGTGTGTGAAAAATCTCATTTTTGAGCATCCGAGAATTTACAAAACATCAATAGTATTCAACATGAATTCTTAAAAAATTATTCAAAGCCTGAAAATAGGAACTATACTTTCTGCTACTTAAAGATTTATGTGAATATTTATTGATGCGAAATTACTTTAACTACCAACACACTTTTAGAATAAATATAAGATGCTATTATGTTCCTTTGATATGACCCAAATTTTAAATTATATTTTTATCATTCTATGTAGGTTTTCAGATTTTATACTTATAATGATTTGAAATAGAAATAACTATCTTTTTTATTTGATTTATTAGTAAACTAGGTTTCTTACCCAAAGCCATTTACTAATAATCATAAGTGAGCACACATTACATTTTTTGATACAATCAAATACAAGTAAGAGTTTAAGGCATAATTTTATTTTGAACAAAAAATCCCCAATGTAGTAGTAATCCACCAAATCCAATGTTCTGGGACATGTTTTGATACTTACAATTTATTTAATTTAAATGTCTTATTTATTCTGGCGAAGTTAAGGTGTTACACCTTGTCTTACCCTTAATTAGGTTTGTATACTAATCTCTTTATCTTCTTTAAATTTAAAAATGACACCTGGACACGGCAATCGAACACAGGACCTCCCGGGTTAGATTTCCTTATCCAGGTGTCATTTTTTCAATTTAAAGAAGATGATATTTAGATGCGACTATAACCGAAACTATAAAACATAATAGCATAATAATCTTTATATGTCAAACATTAGACCAATATATATCCCTAGTTTATATAGTTAGCTCTATGTGTTAGCACATCTAAAATATAATTTTTATCATATTACATAATATGTTTCAATATAAAACACAAGTCTTGTCTTGATACACACACACACAAGTTTTAAGATAAACATTAAAACTAATACTACCATACAATTATTCATAGCCTATGCATATTTTTCATTTGAAGTTATTTATGTAAATCTACAGTAAAATTCTTTGGTATGTTTATGCGTCATATGTTGATACAGACTTTTTGGTTATGGTTATAACTAGCATTGCAAACACCATAGGTAGGTATATATAAATATACCCGAAATGTAAACATAGGTTGTAAGAGAAAAGGTTTAACACAACAACAAAAATCCACTCTTAAAGACATAATAAGTGTGTTTAAATTTTTTACATGCTATGTATCTTACTAATTGCTCAGCCTATCTGCTTATTTACACTAGTGAGGTAAGTAGAATTTGGAGGAAGTGTACCCTTATTTGCACGGTGTGGATAGCGAACTAATTTAGGAAAATACACCACTATACCCGGCTGGGATTCAAATCATGACCTACACATCTTTGGCAAACCAGACAAGATGAACAGAGTCAACTTTTTATAAATAAATAAACAGCCAAACAAAACATCTATTTTTCATCGTAATGGTATGTTATAAAACTACAGTGCATCATAAATGGCTTACCATGTAAATTTCTAGTGGGAATGGCATCTGCAAAATTCCGAAATGTTGTAAAGAAGTTCAAGAAATAAGTTAATTTAAAGTCATTGAGATGGGAAAAAGAGACTCGGGTCTTAACTTAATACTAGGGATGGGCCCTTGAATCCTTGAGGATAGTCGAGATTTGGATTTGAGACTCGGGATTCAAAGTTAAATTGGAGATTCGGATTAGTAAAATAGTGTATTCGTTCAAATTATACTTAAGAGTGATTTTTTTTCTACTACACTTTATCTAGAAAATGACTTGCCAGTATGGTCCTAGGCGTCATTCTTGCAATAGACTAGACTGCTGATGACTGGGAGATAGGAGTGTGATCCTGATCGGCTGTACTGAGAATGGTTTTTCCTAAATAGTTTTTCCACTCTCTCGCTACACAAATGTGGGTATCCTTCCTCTAAATTAAATCTTCCCCAGCATTAGTGAAATTAGTACATAGACGTATTAGCCAAACGGCCAAACTTACAAAAAAAAAAGTCAAACTTATGATTGTGTTATAAATTCACAGTCATTGTATTAAAACCATTAACAGCATCACATATAAATCATGTTTCTTTTTCTGTAATATGCTGTGTGTCATTGACTACTCATAATAGGCCTACTATTTGACACTACATATTTACACAAATTTGGCTTTTTTTTTTTAATGAAACTAAAGGCAAAGGACACATTTTGGTTCAAGGCAAGCTCAAGCATAAGTAACATAGATTCAGCTAATTCATCAAACAAACTAATTTCAAGCTAAAGTATGTCTTTATTAATGGCAAGTTTTAATTAAAAAGAAAACAGTATTAAAATATTTTACCTCTATCCAATATATTAAAAAAAATAAGCCCAACCTAATTTCAAAGTAATAAAGTATTCAAATTATATTTTGATATAATATTAATCATAAATCCTCCTACTAGCTAGTGTTTATCATGTTTTGTTTTAAGATAGCAGACAATTATCACGTTGAGCTAGGTTGCTAACTAAAAAAAAAAATGGATGAGGTGACTGGTAT
>CABFWB010000189.1:102917-119455 GCA_902151455.1 Timema bartmani
CTGGTAGGACTCTCAGTAGTTTTACAACGTAAAAAACAAGAAGATGGGAACGTGTCGTCTTTTTATATTATTTCCTTTATTGTGTGTGTTGGTGGGGGGGGGGGGGGGGGGGGGTTTAACTACGATGATAGCCCATTGGCAAGTAAAGTTAGAGGTACAGCTTTTCAATCGGTGCCCAGAAAACATTTATTTTATGGGAAACTTAACTTTATTTTTCAAATAAAAGAAAGTTATTTTATTGGAATCATGGGCAATTATTCTGATGACTTGAGCATAAAAGTAAACAAATAAAATATATATATTACTTTTTCTTTTAATATGCTTTGGTGCAAAGATGCTTTACATATGTTGAGGTAGAAACGAATACAGTAACTAAGAATAAATAGATCAGTAATAAATTTAAGAGAGATAAGAAAACCATCACCATCATCAACTGTTTCCAGCCTGAGAGCAGGTCAGTTTAGTAAAATGCCTCCATCTTCCTCTATACTTCCTCCTTTAATTTCTTCCATTCTTCTCCTCTTACTTGAACACTTTCTGTTATCTGCTCCTCCCATCTCTTTCTTGGCCTCCCTTGCAACATTTTTCCTAAATACTTCACTCCCAACTTTTCTTTGACATCCTTTCTTTTTTTAATCCTCATTACATGCCCATACCATCTCGGTCTTACTTTCTCTACTATCTCATGTATGTCATGTACTCCTACTCTTTCCTGGATAACTTTATTCCTAATCTTGTTTCTCATGACAGCTAACATGCTCCTCACAAACTTCATTCCCATGGCCTCCACTTTCCTAGTCTCTCTTATATTCACTGTCCATGTTTCTGCTGCGCACGTGACAATGGCTACAAAGACACTGTTTCACTTCCTCAATCCATTCTTGTAGCTGTTCCTGTACTACTTCTTCCTTCTCCCCCCAGACCATCAAGTCATCAGAAAACAATATGGCTTTCATTCTTTCCTCCCTGAATTTTCCTGCCACTTTGCTCATTATTTCCAGTACCATTACAAATAGTAGTGGTGAGAGGGCACTCCCCTGCTTCACTTCATTTTTTATTTGGAACCATTCCGTTCTTTCCCTCTCCGTCTTAATAAGACGCTATTAAGAAAACCAAACATTGGAAATACAACAACTTATTATCGTGAAACTGATTATGGAAGGAATCGCAACATCTCTGGTCAGAATCAAGCATGCTACCACAAACCCAACTATATTACTATGATCATATTTATAAGCAGAAAGTTGTATTTAAATCAGAACTAATACAGCAACTGAAATTAAGAACTAATTTTAAGGAACTAAAACTAGAACAAGAACCCTTAAATTATATTACTTAAGAAACTGAACTGGAATCAATCTAAATGTTTAGGTCCATAAAGGTTCTTATTAGTTCTTATCAGTTCTGAATGTTAATGATTCTTTTTTATAATTTGAGTTTACACTCTTATTTCTTTTAACTCAATTTTATTTTAAAATAATCTACTTTCCCTTTTATCAGGATTTTTTTTTCAAGGTATGATGTATTTATTTAATAAGAGAGTCATAAAAGTGTCGATGAATAATTAAAAGTAATCACTAATGAGGAATGATTAGTGTCACATTGTGTAGGAATTTCTCATTTTGCTCATTAAGTTAAAAGCTTACGCATGTGATACTAAAACAGGCCTAGCCAGCAACTAGTAGAAAACTATGGCTTGAATTAAAAAGTGACCCAGGCCACAGGCTGGAAAAAGTAGTGAATGTAAGTTAAAGGTTAAAATTAAAAGCTTAAGAAGATGTATTTAGCTTTGAGTGTCAGCAAACATGTTTAAGGGCTGTGTGGGGAGAGGGGGATTACTGAAAAATAAAAACAATTTCAGTTGTCAGACCTGGATTTAAAGGGGTACGTACGATAGGGCCACTACAAACTGTTGCAATAAAAAAATCTCTTTTGGTTCTATATATGTCAGCTATAAGATCTTTTTTAAAAAAATATGACTTACCATATCAATTTTTATTTATTTCTAACAAAATATTACTAAAAAACTTGAATTTGTTTGTGTGTTTGTTTTAATTTTAATTATTAATAATTTATTCAATGAGTTTTTTTATTTTATAACTAAAAACAAACAAAATGTAATTTTATTTGTTTTAAACAAATGTCCTTTATTGTTAAAAAGAAATAAATTATTTTAAAGTTTTTCCGCACTTATGTGGCTGGGCTTTTTTTTAGAGAGAGGAGTAAAAGGGGGGTAGAGAGTCATTAACTGTCACTCTCTGTCTTTAAATGTTAAGTTAGAATTACTCCAAAGAATATGGTCACTATACACAGTGCAGAAGCGATTATGTGTTTGAATAATAACTAATTGTTTAAATAATTTGATAAAAAGGATGAAATGAATATTATCCAGTGCAGAATGTACTTAAATATTACATGTAAATTGACTTTAAGGCACAAATTAAGATGGTTAGTAAGCTAAATTACATAAAAGTATATATTGTATATATTTAATACAGAATATACATAAAAGTATATTTTGTAGCCCTGTATACTAATTTACTTCTTTTGGTGTGTCTACAAAAAGACTGGAAGAAAGTACTAACATTTTAACTTAAAAGAGTTTGAGTTGAAATTGAGAATATTGCCTAAACAATATTTTAATATGCTGTTGGTGAAGCCTAAAATAATCTTTTTATACATAAACATAATTGACAAACAAATTGTATCATTTATTTAAATATTTTAAAGCAATCAACTAAAATCATATAAACTATTTCCTTATTTTCTGAAGTTGGTAATTAGCTGGTTTGAAATAACTAACAAAAAAAAGTGTTTTTAAGAATTAATGATTTGAAAATTAGATAAAACTAATATGAAAGATTATACATATTTTTATTATTCTTTAGAGGTGTGGTAAACAAAAAATATATAAAACAATCCTCTGGTCAAATGACAAATAAATCGTGCAATTATTTAGCTTAGGAATTATGATATCACTTTTTTATATAAATAAAACTTTTATTATTTAGTAAATTATTTTTTTAAATATATTTTTCTATTTATAAATTTTAAAATGATAGTATGACTACTAAATAAAAATTCAAGAGAACTGGAACCTAATTAAGAATCAAGAAGAATGAAAAGGAACTTTTTATTTTTCTCTAACCAGAACCGAAAAATATTTAGGTTTGACTACCTGTTTACAACTATAATCAACTATAACCAACCTTGGTGATGTTAAAGTTTTTCTAAGTTTGATTTAAACTAATAGAAAATTTAGCAGTCCACAAAAACTTGTGAATATAAGCCTAAACATGTCAAACACATCATCATCTTCATTATCAACTATATGCAGTCTGTGGTCCTATCACTTTCGTAAAATGCCTTCATTTTCCTCTTTCCTTCCACCATTCTTCCTTTCACTCACACACTTGCTGTTATCTTGTCTTTCCATCTCTCTCTTGGTCTTCCTCGAAGTCTTTATCCTACATACTTTTCCTTGGAATTATTTCCTTTTAAAACCTCAACAAACACATACTAGGTTGAAATATGAGAGCACAACAAGATTAATTTCATAAATAGATTAAGTATTTATATATGAATTAAATTTTTGAAGAAAGAACAAAACAAAAAAGAACAATCTTAGTATATTAGTGAAACAAAACTTTATACAGAATTTTGTTTAGAACATGTGTCCACTTAAAGTTAAAATAACTATGCAACTATGGTAGTACATTAAACAGTTGCATTGTTACCTATCAAAATAGACAGTTAAATGTTTTAGTTTTTAAGTAAAATAAACACTTAAACCTATTGAATATTTATATCAACTAGTATAATTATTATATTTTGTTACTATCCCTCCTTCCTGTACCATCATCCATATGTAGCAAAATGTACCTCAAAAAGGGAAAAGAGGTTTTCCTTTAAAAGCTATCTTTGGTTTAGTTATTGTTGTTTTGAGTAGTTGAGTAATTAAGAGATTCACTACCAAAACAGTGTTTATAGTTAAATTATGAATAGAATGTCAGAATCCTGAATACTTTGAATCTTTAAGTATATATGAGATTCGAGAAAAAAATTGAGTTTGAGATTTGAAAAATAGGCTATGTTGTATCAAATTTTGAATTTTAATTTATTTCAGAACTTTAATATTACTTAAAGACGGTTTAACCCAAAATAATTACAGGACAAACCTATACAAACAAACCTTAGACAACTAATTTACCACTTAAATAACTGCATAAATTGTATAATATATGCATCGAATGTTAGCTTATATTTTTATTTAAATTTACCGTAGTAGCTTAAGAATTAATCTAGTAAAGTGAACCTCTTAAAATTTACCATGTTTTATAAACGTGAGTTTTTCTGATTGACTTGGTTACGTCTTGGTATCGAGTGTTATCAACCAAGTGGTTCTGACCAAGGTGAAGCGCAAAAATGACTTTGGGTTGTTTTTCGTGAACCAAAATGGTGGTTGGAATAGAGTAGATTAACAGCTGGTAGGTTAGTATAACCTATATTAATTGCATATCAACCGAAAATTCCCTATTTTACGTTATTCTTAGTTAGAATGGTGCTTATTTTGACTATTTATGCAACATACCAAGCTAAACATATCTCCCCAAAAATAACCTAGAAAGAACATGAAGTATGTATGTAAGAGTAAAGAGGCCTAGTTCATACTCTAATCCTTTTATCCATAGCTAGATTGCTTTTAAGTACCATTCACAAATAATATATTATATGCATATATTTCTATTATTGATTCATCCTAACCTGAGACCTGAAGTAAACAAACATTTACTTATAACTATGCCAAGGACCTACATGATTGGTTGCAATATTTTAAACAGGCGTGACCATGTATAGTCAGTACCAAAGCAAAGTAAGTCACAACCATTTTTTGTATTTTTTAATACTTTTGAATTTCCTGTCTTATGCTTAGCAAAACTCGGGTCACACTCTGCAAACACCATAAATAGACGGGAAACACACAACACTGACAACAGTCACTTTATGCTGCCGAGAGAGATGAACTGTCAACTGACCGTTGCTGACTTGACATTAACATGTGATAAGGACTGTACCATGAGGTCCCTCAACGCTGAGTCAGGAGTTTGTTGGTATTATAAAAGCGCTTGCAAAGCTTAAATAAAGTATAGTTTCTAAATCAAATAAAGGGATGATTTAAGTTAAAATAATTTTCTAATGTTATTTTAAAACAAGTTTGATACAAAACATAGTAGGGACTATTTAGTGAAAGGATACCATTGAAAGTCCGTTCAGTAGCAAATCAGAACATAAACTTCCATGTGGTTTTGTTTACATCAGGTCTCAGCTTAGGATGAATCAATAATAGCTAATAATTGCCGTAGATTTTAATTTACATATAACTTAAAATCTATTGACTAGAAAGTTATACTCATTTGGATCTAACACAAGGAGTTATGCTGTTTTGAAATTGTTGCACAATTTTCAGCTCATTAGTTGACACCAGGCTATTTAGTTTGGTCAAGGAAAGTGTTACCAAACCAAAGTCTCTTAACTTATCAGTCATACATAAATACTTGTAGCCATCCGCAATGCCAGGAGTGTGAAAAAAAAACCTCTCATCGTAAACATCGATACCAAGTCAACCGCGAAAACATGCTATAAGATTCAGATTTGGTATTCATTGATTAAATGGAGATTCAAAGATAAAATGAAGTTTTGGATTTGTAAAATAGTGGATTCGACCCATCTTTAGTGTGAATGATATCACTTTAAAGTAAAAAACAAAAACAAATTTAAATTTCTTAAAACACACAAGATTAAAAAAAACCTCCAATTGCATACTTAATCAAAGTCTTAAAGAACTATGGCTCCTCATAGAGTATTACTAAGATATTAACTAATTTATTTCTAACCTCAAATATGTTTAGTTACTATTGACAGGTGAAGTCAATTTACATCATTCTTATAAGGTGACACAACATATTTTTGAGATGGATAAATAGGAAACAGATATGAGTAATTTTCAACTGTCATAAAAGGCCAAAGTTACCATGAATGGTCGATATCTCCACCACTCCTAGAGATTCTTAAAAATCAGATACATTTTTATTTGTTTCAATAGAGAATCCCTTAAACAGTCTATTTTAATTTTCAGCCTCACATACTTCAGTTATACATGTTTGCTGTTGTCAATGGTGCAGTATGAGCGTATTGTCACGTACGGTACGCCCAGCTCAAAGTCTTCTCGTGGCCAGTACCTGAGCACTGGAGTTGTGTCTGGTCGCTCTTCTTTGACAGCAAAGTAAGCAAACAGCACAAGTGCTGTATAAGACGCAATGAATATTAGGATGTGCCAGAGAGCATGGAGGTATGGGAAGTTGAGTGCCAACCAAGTCTCGCAAAACAAACGGTCATTGAGCCAGCATGTCACAGCTAGCAACCACACAGCGGCACACCGGATGCCAAGACGGTAAACACGTCCACTCTCACACCTGGTAAGTAAAATGCATCAATGTCACATTACTTCTGCATTGATTTTATAAATATTCAGAATAATTCACAAAGATTAGTAATGAATTTTTTTTTTGTCTTTTTATCCAGGCAAGGTCTTAATTTTTAAAGATACTTATTGGTTACTAATTTTTTTAAAGACATTCATAGGTTAGTAGCAAATGATACCTGTCAACTATAATGGATATTGAGCTACTCATAGTCCAAATGGTATACAACTACTTCAAGTGCCTAGCCAGTATTTGAAATAAGGCCCAATGCCCACTATTAGGTACGAGAGATCAACACATGAGAATGACACATTAATGGTCTTAGCAACAACAAAAGACTACCCACTTTGGTAGTCGCATGGGGTGCTTCTCTTGCAATAGATTAGACTGCTACAGATGGAGAAATCAAGGTTCGATCTCGCTTGGGCGTACTGAGGGTAGTTTTTCTTAAACAATTTTCCACTATCTCTACATGCAAATGCAGGTACACTTACTCTAAATTCTATCTTCCTAATTCCTAGCACATTAGTGTACATTAGTACATAGGCGTATAGCCCGAACATATAGTCTAATGTTCAAGCAAATATATATTTTCATGACATTCTGGTGAAGTGAATGTGTAAATATTTAACATTACATGTAGAAAGAGATTTAAGCCCTCGTTGTCCAACTTTACATGCTGACTGCTCTACCGAACAAGCTATTCAGGATATCCTCCTTGTCAGTTTGTCATTCAGCTATATGAACCTTCAAAATGTAATTTATCATCTGAAAAGATGTATTTGTTTGAATGTAATATTTCTACTGCGGGCTAATACAGTAGAATCCATAGCTTTAAGTAACTGCTGTAAAGCATAAAGCTGGAGGACCAAAGTTAAAATCTCTGTTTGAATATAATTTTTATATAGTTACACTGTTAACTTGGTTTATTTAACACAGATTTAAATGCAATATGAAGAGTAAGCAGGCATGAAACTGTCATGAAAAATCAGCTAATGTGGCGACCATGTTATAGTGTTTAATTAGTCTATTAGGAATTCCTGGAAATGAAGAAATGTGAAGGCAATATTCCCCAGTACTTATGCTAAAAATAAATATTCAGTCTGCTTTTAGGATCAGTATTTGCGCATCGTCAACATTACCTTTCATTTTCCTTTAATTTATTTGCGGTATTTAACGTGCACTTTTTGAACCGAATGATTATATCAGCACATGACTTATAAACAAGCTTAAATCCAGAACAAACACAACATCCAACCCCTGGCCATTAATTCATCATTGTGAAAGGGGAAACCCATATTTCATCAATGATACAGTTTTCGGCCATGCCAGGAATCAAAACCAGGACCCTTGGTTTAGTAAAAAGAAATGATACTGACTGAGCTAAGGTGTCAGATGTCAATGACATTACCTGTTACCAAAAGTTATCATGCAAGCACTGTGAAAAAATGCTTTAAGATTTGGTCCAAATTAGCTGTAAAATAAAATATCGCAGAGAGAAGCCCCCCACACTACCCCCATCATAATTATGCTCTTTGCTTTGACTAAAGGACTGGTACTATCTGTGTAGTCAACCTTGCAGTAAAATCTATCTTATCTATTAATAAAATTGTCATTATACTAGGATTTATTATAATTTTTCACAAAAAGAAGTAAATTTCCTAAGAGAAAGATTAGCAATCAATTAGACTTTTTAAACATATTTTAAAGTTTAGTAAGACGACATTAAATTTGATTTATGAATCACGTGGTACTAAAAGTTATAAAAATTTATCACAGGTGTCAAAGTCTTTACAACAAGAATTTTACTTATTCTTTCTGCTTCAATAAGTATATATTACAAATATACAAAATCATTCAAAGTGCTAAGTATTATTAAAATATTAAGTGAATAATAAAAATGTAGAATAATAATAATAATAATAATCTACCTATTACACTAGTGTTCACAAGTCTGATTAATTATAAATGTAATATGTCTTAATTTAAATATGTTGTTTTATTGTTACAAAAGCTCTTATGATAAATGTTTTATGACCATCATTCTTGATGATATAAACTTTAACAATGATTCATGTATATTTTGCAAACTTGTTTATAGTATTTAATACAACTCTCTTTGACACCTTTTATAAATTTTTTTATATCTTTTCATAACATAATCATTGATTCATAAACAATTAAACAATTCTTAAAAATTAATATAACCAACCTCTTGAGCTCATGAATGAGCAGAAGGAATGCAGGGAGGCCCAGTGTCATGAGAGCAAAAGCATTTGCTATGGGATGCAAGACGGCCAGAAACGTCGCTATGAGTGCAAAAACAACAGCCGCCAAACTGAATAGTTTCCTGAATGATACAACAAAGACACAAAACACTTACATAACGTTTTACAGATGACCAATAGTAGCAAAGAGAGAAACCACTTAAATAACACTTTACAAATGTCCAATAAGAACAAAGAGAAATCATCAACTATCTTAAATTGATTTTTTTATTTAGCATCGCGTCTTACTACCCGATTGGGTTATACTCTTAAGAACTAATTGCGCTAATGGATTAGGAATTTGGAAGGTTGAATTTAGAGGAAGTGAACCCAAATCTGTGTAGAGGGAGAGTGGAAAACCATTCAGGAAAAACCACCCCCAGTTCACCTGACCGAGATTTAAACCTCGATTTCCCCGTCCTCAGCGGTTTAGCTCAACATGACTAGCGCATTAGCTAACTACACCCCTGAGGCGGGTTTTCATTATTGTTAAAATATATTATTACCTAGCGGCTTGGATACATATAAAACAGTGTAGAACTCTACACTAAAGTAAGTGATAGTGAAAGAATAGTATGGTCAGGCTCAGCTAGGAACAAACACACATTTTTCTTCATCGTTTCTCTCACTTTTCACACTTTCAACTTCTTTACACTTTCACAACTACATAGGTATTGTTTTTAAATTATCTGAAATATTTATTTTTCAAATGAAGAAACACCAACCTAAATAACAAATAAAACGCCAAGAAAAGCACTTAATTTGTATGCAACTTATGAGAGTTTTTCAGTGGAAAGCTAGACATGACAAAGATAGGTTTATCAGTTAATGATGCAAAGAAATTGAAGAGAACAGCAGCAGACATAGACTGAAGGAAATGTTTCAATGCATAAAGAACACGACAAAAAAATTCAAGCCTAAAGTTTGGCTAATAAAAGAAAAAAAATGGAATAGTCCATATTACTACAGATGAGATATTGGATACATGGGAAGAATACACAAGAAAACTACGCAAAGATGCTAGCAATGTGGATCATTTTGAAGAAGAGGACTATGAACAGATCATTAAAGAAGAAGTATGCTGGGCAATTAAAAGATTAGCTAAAGGGAAGGTGAGAGGTGCTGACAGTGTCTTGATTGAGTTAATCAAAGATCTAGGAGAGAAAGGTAAAAAAAAATAAAAAAAAATGTAGAGTTGTGAAGTCTAATATGGAAGAAGAAGGAATGACCAAAGGACTGGAAGCAATCAATATTTGCAACACTACCAAAAAAAGTGACAGCAGAGAGTGCGCCAATTATAGAACGATAGTATTAATCCCAAAGTTCAGCAAAATATTGTTAAGGATCATAAACCAAAGACTGGAGCAATACATTGAAAGAGAATTACCAGGTGTGCAGGAAGGTTTTATAAAAGGTAGAGGGGCTAGGGACCACATAGTTAACATGCGATGGATTAAGGTGGAAGCTAGAGAGTTTCAAAGGAGTGTATACTTTGGGTTCCTGGATTACTCCAAAGTCTTTAATTGTGTTGTTCACACTCTTATGCAGAATGTGCTTAAGAAGATGGGAATGCCAACACATCTGATCGTGTTGTTAAGTCCTTATAAACAATCCAGGAGGAAAGTGTAAGACTGCCAGCGGGAGAAAAGGAGTGGTTTCCGATTGAAAAAGGAGACAAAGGATGTATACCGCCTTCAGGTCTTTTCAACTGCTACATAGAGCAGATAATGAGAGATGTCAGAATAGATCAATTTGAGGTGGAGATCAAAATAGAAGGTCGGAGGATAAACAACATCAAATATGCAGATGACACAACACTCATTGCAGAAAATGGCAAGGATTTAAGAAAACTAATCGGAATAAATGTCTGAAGAAAGCCTAAAGTCAGACTTAAAGTTAACAGAATAGGACTGTGTTCATGTCAACTGGAGATAAAATATATAAATAAATAAACGGAGAGATTCTTAAGATAGTGAACAGGTACAATTTTTTGGGAGTCACAATCAACAGAGCTGGATACAGCATGAGATTAAACAAAGGATAATTTTGGGAAAGGCAGCCTGGAATAAACTTTATGAAGGTATAACAGATTCGAGAATTTCAATTAAAACAAAGATAAAATTAATTCAGTTTATGGCTTTCCCAAATGTCCTGCAAGGAAGTGAAAAGAAAAAAAAAAGTTAGATGTATTTGAAATGTAGTATTGGAGAAGGTTACTCAGATTATGGTGGATTAAGAGACAAACAAATATGTCAATCCTAGAGGAGATCTATCAAGAATACTCATTAGAAGCTTGAGCCAGAAATATCAAGTTTTCATATTTTGGGAACCAGAAGATCGTACACTTTGGGGAAAAAAAATGTTGGGCATGGTAGGAGGAGGAAGAGGAAGGAAAACAATGAAGTGCTATGAAGAGATCAAGAGTGTTACCAACCTACTGTGGAACCAAATTGCAAAGAGGGCACAGGAGAGAATCCAATGGAAGAAGCTTATAAAGGAAATAACAAGAGAAAGATTCAAACAGTTTGAAAAATAATTTTCTGAATGGCATCTTACTGCTGAGAATATCCTCATGTGGATCACTAAGGATCACTCGTGATACTCAGTACTAGTCCTACTAGTGATTAGATCATTGTTCCCCAAACTGTGGTAGGCATATTCCTGGGGGTTAGCGAAGTATTTCAGAAGCTATATAACATAGCAATGAATTTTATCAATCCCAAAATACTTTGTATTATATTTGGAAGAAGGTATAGGAAAGGTGGATAGAAACATGTAAAAGGGACGAACACAATATGAATTTTACAGTGAAAAAAAGAACACAGTTCACACTCTACACCAATTAGATCAGATTTAAATGTGAAGTCATGGAATTTTTCCCCTTTGATACAGCTTTATTGAGCTTATCATTAAGGCTTGGGCCATTAATAGTTGGTAAAATAGCTTGTAGCATTTATTTTTTATAAAGAGCTGAAAGAGGTGTGTATTTTAGGCCATAGCCTTGAAAAGAATACACTAAGGATATAGAAAAATGATTTATACTTTACTAATACTGATAATTTCCTTCCAATACTAGTACTTTTTTACTTGATACTTTTAATCAAATGAATACTTACTGGATCTGTATTAAAAGAAACAATCAGTTACAGTTGTCTTTGTATAGTAATTTTTTTAAGTCCCCAATTTGATAGCCTGATTCCTTATTTAAATAATATCTTTGACAGTGAGCTTTAAACAGCCAATTTTATAAAGAAAAAATGATAGCATAGAAACAATGGAAAGAAAAATATTTGTTTAATGTTGGGGTCTCCAATTTTATATTGCCTCAGGGTCTTTATAGCTCTAAGTCCAGCCATGTCGACTCATCTCCTTGCATCACTGCTTTCAGCAATGGAGAGGAATTAATGGACTCAGACTTAGGGATTTTCAAAGTGTTACGAGAAAAGAAACTTGTAGAGACATCCAGACAAGTTATCCCCAGTCTCTTACCTCTCTCATACTTACACTACTGACTGGCTAGGCCCGTCATAGCTTCATATGCCTTATAACAGGGCTATTCAATTAGTCATTCAAGTGGACCACTCCAAAAAATCATAATATTCGGCGGGCAGGACATTTAGTCCAATCTGGCAGTAATTTGGAACGTTACTGGATTATACTTTTGTAGTTTAAAAGGGGGGAGGGCAGGTGAGGGTGGAATTAAACATAATTGGATATTATAATTATATGATTGATATATTGATATATTTCAGTGAAATTTAAAAAAAATGTAAAAGTTAGACAATTTTCATCAGCAAGCTTCCTTTTTCTTATTACTCAAAGTAGAAAGTGCATTTCTAGAAAACTTAAAATAAGACTAATTACAAGAAAAGCACTCTGCTATTACTATAAGTAATGAACAAACACTAAGCCAGACAAACATCAAATAGTAAGACATCGGCTGCTGTTGGGTGGAGGGGAGAAGAGGTGTGAGTCACTCTCAGCCACCCTGTCGCTAATAATACTTGGCACCGCGTCTTACTACCCGTTCGGGTTATACGCTTAATATGTTATATAGCTCAGCTGTTCTAAGGTGGCGCTTGGGGGGAGAGATACCGGGTCTAGAGTGTGGCATGCAAGCCACTGTAGGGTAAGCTCGCACTTCCTTGTAAACACACGATGTTGGTGGCACCAAGAACCGAGTAACACTGGGATTACAGCTTCCCCACCACTGATAAGAGACTAAAGATCTCTCTGGCGGTTCAAAGTCAGGCGCCTATAAATACCATATGAACTATATGACTCATCTCCAGTGATATAGTGGCTAGAAGTTCAATACGCAAGCCAATCTGCAGAGCTTGGCAGGCCGGATGTGGCCTGTGGGCCACCAATTGAATAGCCCTGCCTTCTAATCTAACTTAAGACTAGGACAGGCACAACATCCAGTCCCTGGTCATTAATTCATCACTGTGAAAGGGTAAGCTCACATTTCACCAATGATTAATTTTTCGGCCAAGCCTGGAATCAAACCAGGGAATCCTTGGCTCAGTAGAAAGACACACTACCAACTGAGCTAAGGCAAGATTATTTTTTATAATACTTTTAGAAAATAAATATATTCTACCTTAACAAAAAATCTTGAGAATGGTAAAAGAGTATTTAAAAATAAAATTAAGTTAAAGAAACATTGACATAAAATACAATCTTAAAAATAATTCTAAAAATGTGTAGCCAATTAGAACCTTTATGAACCTAAAATATATATTGATTCCAATTTTGGTTCGGTTTCTTAAGCAATTTATTTTTAGGGTTCTAATTGCAGTTCCTTAAAAATAACTTAATTTTGGTTATCAGTTTGACTCCATATTTTTAACAGCGTAAACTTCACAGATAAGTTACAAAATATACTTACTTTTATTCGATTTCAAGCAATCTTAGAGTTGTTACAGATTTAAACTTTCTAACTAAAAATAACAGGATGAGGAAGGCAGATTTTAAAGACATGAATCAAATTAAATTTGGAAAGGTGAAGGGAAATCACAAAGTGGACCGAGTCTATAGCGCGCCTGGTTAGGATTCAACCCAGAGCTGAGTTTGATAAAAAAAGAAGTCATGTAGCCAACTATATCAATATATGCTATTAAGTTTGTTATAGCACAGAGTCTTACTATCCATTCAGGTTATGTATGCTTATGTGCCAATTCATGGAGAAAAAATGGAAAACCATTTAGGAAAAACCACTCAGTACTCAGTACTCAGTACTCAGTACACCCAACTGGGATTTGAACTCCGATCTCCCTGTTGTCAACACTCTAGGCCAGGGGTTGACAAAAGGTCGATCTTGCAGCAATTTTCAGTTGATCATGTAATAAAACTACATTGTAACGAAAAGACAAGCTTACCTTGCGTTATTCCACTATGTAACAATTTATAAGATAGGGCCATAGTGTAATCCCTCAAGGCAAGACTGCTACCTTGTCTGGTTCCACTATGGTGCAGCTAATAAGATAGGGCCATAGTGTAATCAGTAAAGGTAATACTGCTACCTTTTAGGGTAAAGTGAGTGTATACTTTATTTATTTTACTTTTTTTTTCATAAAGGCAGGGACATAAGTATTAGAAGAAATATTGAATTCAAGGAATAAATACTTAAGATGTATAGAAAAAATAAAATAACTAAAAGTAGAGTGGAGAAACAAAGGGTGATCGTGGGACCATTGATAAATGTAAAAGTCAATCAGGGCCCAAAAAAAGGTTGTCAACCCCTGGTCTAGTCTATTGAGAGAGTGACTTCTTAAACCTTGCGGCCACTGAAGCAGGTTTCTGCAAATTGATGACAACTGAACTTACCTATCATTATGAAAGAAGAGTGGAAAGAATCTGCGGGGGAAAAACATGGAGAAAGAAGCCATGAAGATCCATAATATCGCCAATTCATCCAGTAGCTGTCCAATTAGGCTGAGTGTGGCATGGAAATAGGCAGAGCTTATCCCCACCACTATAAGAAGCAGCCAGAGGACATGGATGCCTGGGTTCACGAAGCGAGCATACTCTCGGAACAAGTACATCATCACCGGAGGCAATAGGAAGAACAAAACATTGCTAAACTATAACCATGACAAAAAAACAAACTTAATTAGAAAATTTCCTCATTCCCTAAACATTAATTTGTCATGTATGTAATAAATGACACACTAATGTTGAATTTTTGTTTTTAGCACTGTGTATTACCAACTGTTTAGGTTATATACTTATGTACTAATTATGCTCATGAGTTATGAGGGAAGGATTATTTTAGGGTAAGTGTACCCAAATTTGTGTGGAGAGTGGAAAATATATTTAAGAAAAACCACCCTCAGTACACCAGACCAGAATTCAAAACCTGATATCTCTGTCATTGGCCATCTAGTCTATTGCGAGAGTGATATTTTAGACCATGCAGCCACCGAAGCAGGTAGTGAATTAGTGGTTTGGATCAAAGCAAAGCGCTATATAAATTTAGTAAGCCTATTTAACCAATAGGTCATCAGGAATACCTACTCTTGTGTTGAATTAAACTGTAAATAAAAGTTAAACCACAGTGGTTAACAAATAAATTCAATAAACATATAGAGTGTAGTTTATTATTTTAATAAAATTACAGTTTAACTTAGATTTAACCTCTTAAGTTTTACTTTTATCAGTTACTGAAAGCCTTCCTGAGGGTGACTTAATTTCTGTAATGCAATAATCCAAGCCTGTAAATACTTTACAAATTACTGACGACCAATGACGCTGAACACGTTACAGCACACTTTACAAGTGGACTACTAAAGACATTGTATACGGTAGAGATGTTAAACTCTAGATCTTTGGTCTAAGATATCAATATGTGTTTAAACACAAAGGCTAAACAATATTGTTCTAAATAGTCTTTGTTATGAAAATGTTACTTTTTGATGTGTAAAGATTAAAAGCTCAAAATTATGTTTGAGATAAAGTTAAAAAGAAATATGAGGAATGGTGTGCAAAAATCGATACATAATAAATTATCATTATACTCACAAAGAAAACAGCAAATTGAACAATACTACATATAATTATATTTATTTGAAATTATTTTACTTTTACAACAATTAGACAACTTGCAAAAATCTAAGTCGACATAAACATATTAGACGAACATGTGTTTTGATACCTGATTCATTACAATATGACATCATCTTACACTACAAAAACCAAATAGTTTATTTTGAGAACATTAATTGAGATTCTAATTTACTAGCAAATGGAACAGTAGCAAAGTTATATCAATCTAGAGCAGTAATGACTGTAACAAAGGATAGGTTAAATCAAGTTGGATAAGTACATTACTTTATCTCAAAATATATGTTATTACTTTACTTTAATATTTGACTTTGGGTGGTGTGTTCGTTTGGATATTAACCATGTTTACAATGTAGTTCTAATGGCCCCTTGTGCGAGTTTGCTAGATGTTATATTGTTAGTGGATGTGCAAGAATGTTTTAGAACAGATAAGAATTATAATTAACCACTTACAAGAAACTTCTCAGATGTGGAAGAGAGTGACTCGCTGCAACCGATAACTGCGCATTATTAAAATTTTTGAATCCTTTTGTACAAGGATTTTTTTGAGAATATTCAATTACCAATTTTTTCTGTGTTTGTATTATTATGATTCTGATGTTGTCAGTTGTCAAGTTGCTCTGTTAATTGCCTCCAGTGGCGGATTTACCAACAGGCTGAGTAGGCTGGAGCCTAGGGCGGCAGATTTTAGGGGCGGCAAATTTGGGGCGATTTTTTTTTTTTT
>CABFWB010000189.1:119464-151079 GCA_902151455.1 Timema bartmani
TTTTTTTTTTGTCTTACAGAAATTAAAAAGATTCATATTTATATACCTAAATGTTATTAGGTCCACACAAACAATTCAACATGTAATATGTTTCACCACTTAGATAATTGTTTCTACAATTTGCGTAGTCACGTTTTGTTGCGGCGCAGGAACGAGTTACATGACTGTTCGCTAAGTGTGTCTGGCCGAACCTGACTGCACGAGCGCGGCGTGGTGCGCTGGAGCGGGGTCGTGATGTAGGCATTGAGTTCGAGAGAGATAGATATAGAGCGGCGATACAAACGGGTAAGTCCCGTCCCGTATTTACTTCAAAAATAAAAGAAAAGCCGGATTGTTACCAGATAATTGAATATATTGTTTTTAAATTGAAAGTAAGCGCAATCAAAATTATTTAATTACGTTTATCGAATGTACATTATTGTGTAAGTAGTATTAAGGCATACCTTACCCCGCTTTATTAGAGTACATGATTGAGCTTTTATTAGCTCAGAAATGTACCCAAAAACTATTTCTTGTACAATCTTAACTAAATCGTTGGATTGTAGGTCGGTAGGGGCGGCAAAATTTGAATAGCCTACTGGCGGCAAATGTGTAAATCCGCCACTGATTGCCTCTATAATGTACATAAATATTGGGTTGTGCAATTTCGCAGATTTTTTTATGAGTGTAATGGTAGTATAAATTTACCGGTAGTGATTTTCAGATTTTAAAAATTGGCCTTAAAGGTATGGTTATGACTTACTTGTTTACTATAACAAATATATTAAATAATTTTGATTTGGATTTTAATTGAGTCTCTTTCTGAGTAAAAGTGATAGTAAAAAATTCTCTTTTTTTTGGTATTTATTAAAAAAGTAATTCTTGTATGCACAAGTTTTTGCACACCATCTACAAATAAAAAATCCTTAATTTATTTTATTCAAAAAGATAATTTAAAATCGTTAAAAACATTTTTCAGCTAATAGAGGTGATGGTAGTTTTATTTTCTAATAAATTGAACTATCTTACATTATGTCAGGGAGTCCTAATCATGTGGAATGACAAATGGAGGCTAATATTATTTTTAACTTGGCCCATTATAGACAAAGATTTACAATCAAGCAATAACAAAAGTGGGATTATCTCTTCATTATTTAGTTAAAAACACAAGATGAAATCCAAGCCATAAGCGATTGAGATTCCTCTAGTAGACTACTACATAGATTGTCTGCAGAGTTTAATTTGTTTTACAAATAAAACAAACTTTTGAAATTGACTAGTTTCTTAACTTAGCTCTTGAGTTTTCCCGTAATAGAAAACGAGACAGAACAAAACAAATATGAATAAGAATACTTTTTATTTCTATTGACAGCTTGACTCCACTGGTTTTGTTTTACTTCCTCCCATAGTCTACCAAGAAAATTGTAAAATTGTATGTCTCTCTTAGTGTTTTGGTATTGATTTGAACACCCAACTATACAATAACTCTTATTTCCTATTATGACACTTTTTACTTTATCCATTGTATCGAAATTAATTTAATAAAATTAAGTTCAAAAGTGTATAACACAATTAACATATAATTTGCTGTGTGTTTCACTTTGGAGCTGCACATTTATACCGCTACCAGCGCCACATACATCAACGCACAGTCCCTATACATTTGTGCCGAGAGAATCTCTGACTTGTGACCTTGTAAATTACCCACGCATTGAGTGTTTCTAGGTCAGGGAAGTTGTAGAAAATATGCACTGGCCATCTCTGAGAAGCAGCCCTTACAGAGTACTTATAAGCTGATTATGTCAATGCCATATTTGTAGAGTTATAGAACTCCACTGATTGTATGAGCTTCTTTTCAATTGCACATATCTCAACACTTGGTTGGAGCATGTTCAGTAGCAGGATGGTCTTCTATTTCTTTCTCTGGTACACAGTCATTTTAATGTCCTTTTGAGTCTTGATGACAGTGGTCTCTTACGACGAAGATTTAGATGTCTTCAGAGACCCTGAGATTTCTCTCCTGGCCTAGTTTACTGTCCCTACAATATTCGTTTCCTCTGCTTCCAGTCTTTGTGCCAGCTTCAATAATGTAGAGAAAAGGATAATAGTGATATTTTTCCCTTTCTTGAGGTATGAGCTTCAAAATAACATTTTCTGGTAAGAATTTGTTTGCAGGATGCATCTCATCTTTCCTGAGATAATAATAGAATAATTCTTTGAGCACCGTGCCTCTAAGAATTCTGTTGCTATTTCTACTACGCTGCTTCATAATAAGCTGCCATAGCAATATAAACATATATTTGTTACAAATATAATTTTATATTCCTAATAGTATTGTTATTCATTGTTTAGCACTATGAAGTATGTTTTAAATATGTCATACTGGACTTACAGCCCCTAAACTTACAACGGTCAAATTGTCCGCTCTTGGGTCTTCTGGATATAGTTTCGTACAGACAGTTCTATTTATTTATGAGAAAAGTGTTTTTTGTATAACATGTAAAACCCTATTTTATGAACAGTCACAAGGCACCAATATGTTCTCTCAACAATTACAGATGTCATGAAACAATGAATTCTTAAAGCAGTCAAAATGACCGCTTTGGGCTTTCTAGTGTTAAGAAATATGTAAGAGGTATAGAAGGAAAAAAAAAAATCATAATAAGAGTTAAGAAACAATGGATTATCGCAGGACTTTTGATAGGTTTGTAAGTTGATCGGGGCCCAAAAAAGCAGGGCTGTGGAGTCGGAGTTGTGGAGTCTGAATTAAAAGCAATTTTGGGTATTCAGTCAAAGTCAATAAAAATGTTCTGACTCCGAATACAGCTTCAAAATAAAACTTATAATATTATAACAATAAATAGTAACTATGTAATTTTAGTTTTATACATTTTTCTATTGCTTAGGACCAAATTTGTGATTTGGATTGACAAATTTGTTTAAATATACATTCACAATGCCAAATAATCTTCCCACGAAGTCATCTGAGTTGGAAAATTTTAGTGCAGTCAATTTGTTACAACTAATTAATCTATTTTAACCTTTTAAGAAGGAGTTGGACAGTGGAAAAATGTAAGAATCGCAGTCGAAGGCTTGGCGTACAGACTACACGACCCTGCAAAACGTTACCGATACCTAGTTTAGATCCTCAATCTTTCAAGTAGGCACAAAGATGATATAGTCTGCTTCATAAACATTCATATGGCTGTTGTGACTTCTATGTATGTAAGCCACCAAGTAAGATAATACTGTTAAAATAATAGTGGTTAGTTCCTTGCAGTTGAGAAATGACATAGCTAATTTGTATGGTGGTGACCTTATTAATACTGTGCTTAGCCCTAATGCTATGTCATGAGTGTACAGTACATGTTTATTAACTCAATAAATATTCAAATTAATATAGGCCAAAAGAAATTTAAAATAATGATTTAAATTTATTAAATTAATAGGGTATGATACTCATCTTATTTTATTATGTCATAAATTAGGGCTAGCTCCTGGTTAAACATACTGAAATCAGAAGAGCAATAACCTTTATTCTATTTTCATACTTGAGCTAGGTTTATAAAACTTGGTTTAATAAAACCAAAAACCAAGCCTGATGAATATTTTGGTTCGACTCCCTGCCAGCTTTGCTGTTGGTACCTATATCACTATTCTTTTTAAATGTCTGTGCCTAGTGCTATCACTAAAAGTGATATACTTAATAGATCTAATTACCGTGTTGACGAACTCTGCAATAAGAGGAGAAATGAGGTAGTTCCCTTCACACCAGTCAACTGGGGAACTTCCAGGTTCTAGATGCTGCCACATTTTGATTCTTCAACTAACTAAAATAAGAAAATTACATAGTTAAAAACTTATGTTGATGGGTGTTTATAAAGGTAAGGATGTGTAACAGAAGACCAACTCACCAGATAATTTGTTGAACCTTTTTCAAAGTAATCATATGTTATCTCCTTAAGGTGGAGATGTAGGGGGCGTCAGAAATGGTCAGTGTTTTTGAAGTTTTTATATAAAAACTTTTTTTTTGATCAAAAGAAATAAAATATTTCTCATGTAGAAACATAGAAGAGTTTAATTTTCTTCCCATGGTGACCTCGACAGTTCTTAAATATCTGTCAAGGGTGCCCTGGAATTTAATGACAACTTTTCATTTAAAATGTTTCTCATCTAATGCTGCTACGCTCATGACAAATATTCAACAAATGTTGAGGTCACCATGAAATGAAAATTAAACTCTATGATTCTACTGGAGAAATATCTTTTTTACTTTGGCCAAAAAAATTTTGCTATGAAAAGTGCAAACACAATGGCTTTTTCTCACGTTCCCTACATCCTCACCTTAAATTGAGGATTTCAAATATTTGTATGGACCCGCCTTGGTGGCCGCATATTCTAAGGCATCACTCTCCCAATAGACTGAACTGTTGATGACAGGAGATCGGGGTTCGAACCCCAGTTGGGTGTAATGAGGGAGTTTATTCCTTAACTGTTTTCCAAACTTTCTCCACACACAAATAAGGGTACATTTCCTCTAGATTCTACCTTTCACCATTCTAACCGTTTAGTGGATTTATAGGAAGCCCCCAACATTGATTGCAAGTCAGTAAACTTTTGCATTCTATATACAACTTGTCTTATTTGATTTATTAAAAAGTTATCAAAAGCTTCCAATAATACTTCTTTGGATTACTGTATAATTCCTCCATAACTTTTTAATAAAAGTGTTAATAAAGTAAATACAATAATTGTAATTTATTTTACCCTGGCATTGTCACAACATGAGTTTCCAGTTTTCAAATAACAAGCTTCCAATGAAAATCATACCGAACAAAATGCGTATAGTCCAAAAGGGGGGGAAACACTCTGATTTTATTCATTTTTATGCACTGCATCTTACTAAAATTGCTAAATTTTTTTTATTTGGGCCTATCATTTAAATAATTTTTAGCACTAAGATATATAAAACTTAATTTGCAATGCTGGCTCATGGGCTAATGTATCAGTCAGTCTTATCTGGTCTGGTTTGCCAGTATGGTCAGGGTTATAATTCTTGCTGGGTGTATTAAGGTGGATTTTATACTTATATAGTTTATTACTCTTTCTTTGGCAGCCCATATTGCCAAAGAGTTATTTGTATGCGGAAGTGACTTGTTAGCAATTGGATCCTATCCTGTGGATAGAAATATGACTTAAATCTTTACTTTCACGACAATCTGCAACAGCCCCCCAAGGGGCGTAAAGAGGTCAACAAACACTTCGGCTCTTCGACATTTGTTCAAAAACCATGTATTTTTTGAAGTTTTTCTTAAGTTTTCAAATTGTGTACATAGGTGGTTCTAGACCAAAAATAAAAATTGGATTTTAAAGAAGTGAATTAACTATTTAAAAAATAACAATTTTGAGGCAAAACAAATTCAGTTTGATCTTGGTGTGATGCAGTTTTCTTACATTCATATACAATAATTATTGTAGTGTGACACTCGCTATTTACTTGTAAGAATAAAATAAATACATACTAATCAGCAAACAAATTGACTATTCAGAATAACTTAAAACTATTATACTATTTATACAACAATTAAAGGCAAATATAACACCTTTTTTCTTCTAGTATGAAGAATGAAAATTCCATGTAATTGAATTGAACGTCTGGTCTGTTATGAAAGGCCTCACCTGTTTTGAATTCTTTTAAACTCCACTTTCGTACATACTAAATTTCTGTAATATTATAATACCAAGCAGAAGATACACTTTTTTTTTAACACATTTGCTATTTCAAATCATCGAACTAAGGTGAGAACCGAGCACGTCACATGGAACTGGTAACAAAAGCCTTTGTTTTCGATTTGCTTTATGATTCATACATAATGTCTTGTGTGTCTACCATGAATGACAAGTGAACGAACAGCTGTGCAATGTACATCGTACTTTGTCCTTACCGGAATCCATGTTCAGTTCAGACTTCACAGCTGATGTGTTACAATGTTGCCAAACGTGCTGTATGACAGTTTAGTATATGGCGGGAATTCAAACTCGACAGGCTACAATTCGTATAATTCGTATTATATATAATATTATGTACAATACTACATTTTATAAAAGACTTTTGTCTTTCGTTTCATATGCAGGTTATTGTGTCAATGATGTGATGTGATTGTAATGTTAATAGTCCAGTTGGTAGGTATATTAAGAACAAAGTAGGACAGTTACAAAAGTTCCTATAACTACTTTAATATATTTATTTATACGTCAAAAAATATGATCTCTGATTGTTCATACTAGTGAAGTAAAATAAAAATAATACTAACATAGTAATATATAATTAGTGTTGATTGCAAACAAATATATGTGTAGTCTCTAAAACTGTTTTTAACTTTGTTATTTCTATTTAGTTAACTGGCCTCTGTGGTATAGGAGTCAGTGCACCAGGTTACGAGTCTAGGGCTCCTGGGTTCAATTCCAGGCTAGTACATTGGATATTTTTCCCTTTAGGGGAATGATCCCAAATGTCACCAGGGTTTGGTTAATTAGGTTTAAGTTAGGTTAAGACTCACACAGGCTTCTCAACTTCATAATGACTATCATCACACCATCTCATTGTGGGTATGATGTGTAGGCAGCCTCCTCTGGTGTAAACTTGACAAAGCTCTGTGCCACCAGAGCGACAAATAGTATACACATAAGGCAACTGAACTAGGAAGTTATGTCCCTCCCAGTCATATATGCCATACAATAAAAAAAAAACTATGTACTTTATTATGTTATGAGCTCCAGTGCTAATTCTAGCTATTAACAACCTCTCTATAGTTAAGGACATATTGTGAGGAGAGATAATTGTAAGTAATTCATGAGCATTGCCTTGGAAAATTAGTCTGATTTGAGTCAAGTCCCAATTACCGAGTTATAATATTGATTTCAATTTAATTTTGATAACATTATTGAGCTTGTGTATTTAGTGCACCCACATAATATTCTTCTTCTTGATAGTTCCCCAGAATAAGTGTGCTACCCAGTGTTAAAATAAGTAGGAGGCTGGACATGGATTGCGTCTGATCAACATGAACTTGGCACTCAGAAGTGGTGTAAATAGAGGTGTGCAATTGATTGGTAAGCTTTGGGTGTCATTAATATTATGACTAGGGCATTGAACCGAAATATTATTATTTGTTCTTGTTTTTGCTTTGGTTCTTCAAATAAACATTTTAAATGCTAGGCTTAGGCCTAAGTGCTCTTTCACACTTTATTATTTATGTTATAGGAGTTTTTGTCGTGTGGCTACTAATACATCAGGTGGTACATAGTCTTTCACACGATGATCCAATTGTTTATAGTCATCCGATCAAAAGTCGTGGTCGACTTGCTTAGCAATCGGATGTCCTCACTATAATATCATATTATCCTGTCCACAGTTTGGCCAAATAATAATGGCGAGTGAAGTTGACACCAATATATTTTGTTATTGGAGTAATATATTAACTAAATACTGTATTGGCCTGAATATAGTACGTCCTCACACATAATACGTCCCTACAATTTTGAAGGTGTTTTACATGAAAAATAAATTTAAAAAAAAAAGTTCTTGAATAGAACTCAAGCTAAAAACTCAATGAATATGACTAATCATTTTAGAAAACATTCTAAAGTTGAGATAAGGAGCGATATTTATTATAAGATATAAGACTTTAAAATTTTTGTAAAATATATTGGTTTAGTTACAAATATTGATACAAATTATGAAAACTCGTACGACATATACTGTATCATGTGAAAGCCCTCTTCTGATCGCACTCGTATGACAAAAACTCTTACAATGGAAATTGTAAAGTATTAAAGCACCCTTAGTTTAGAGAAAAATAAAGTTTATGTTCTTAGTTCAGTTCCAGTTATGTAAAATTTGTATTTACTAATTACTACCATTAAAAAAGTTCTAGTTAGAAATAAATGTTTAAATATAATTCACAAAAAACAAATAAGCTACCTTATTTATATAAAAGATACAAGTGGAAGTTAGATACTTGCACACTTTATTCATAGTTTAGGTTTTATTTGAATTTGATGGCACTTTTTTCGCCTTAGCTCAAATGTTTGAGAAAAAGAGAAACATCTAAATTGTTGTATACCTAATACATCTTTATACCTGTTCAGGCTATGCACATATTTACACCAATGGGGTGGTATGTGGGAGATAAAATTTGGGGAAAATGTAGCCTTATTTGTGTAGAGAGAGTGTGGAAACCACTGAGGCAAATTCCACCCTCAAAACCTTCACGTCATCAGTAATCCAGTTTATCGCAAGTGATTCCTTAAACTATGTGATCACCATGGGACTATCATTCATATTTTTTTAAAGTTTAGTTTTGTTTTCAAATTATAATAGTTAAAATAAACACCTTTTCTCTACTAATATGAACATTGATGCAATCACTATCCCTGTTATATTGAAATGAATTATGGACTAGATTATATTGGTTTCACCCCATTTATAAAATTTTTCAAATAATTTATATTAATAAAGTAGAGAGTTTGTTTGTATGTATGTCATTAGCATTGCACGATGTCTATCGAACGCAGAGGGCTGAAATTTTAAAATTAGTACAAAAATGTGCAAAAACATATACACCTTGAAGCTGGAATTAAAAATTTTTGATAAGTTTTTTAAACTTTATTAAAAACTAGCTTGGAACAACTAAAATGAGTTGTTTTTTTCTGTCTAAGCGTTGCCCGCGGTTACCCTGGGCACTTATGCTAGTTATTTATAAAACTATCATCTCTACACTACACATAATAACTAAATCCGGACGACTTTTTACTTAATATTAAAGGTAGAGAGAGAAACTATTTGCAATCTGCAACTCTCCACTCCTCTATGTTAATTCACCAGCCACATTAACATTTCTAACCTTTAGGAATCATCATTGTATTCCTCCAATGAACCAGCTAGGAATTTTGGAACAATCTGCCTCCAATTATTTATGTCCTTGTTTGTTTCCTCAGGTGACCTTGCAGTCTAGGGGTAAGGTGTTAAGACTTCTGTGCAAGGGGCCCAGGGTCAATCCTCGGTACCGGCACAGATTTATTCGATTGTCAAACCCTTCCTTCACCTCTGACGTGTATTAATCACAACTTGGGAATGTGTGGGCTCCCAGGCCTCCACTGTGGATCGGATCCCACGTCAAACTGTAGATTCTTTATTTCAAATCACCCTAGCATTACACAAGTGCGTATAGCCCGAACGGGTAGTAACACGCGGCGCTAATAATTATTTGTTTCCTTATCCCACTACAACTTCCCAAGTCTCCCTTTTGCTATCAAAGTCATCTTTAATCTGGTCCAACTACCTCCATCTAGGATGTCTGACTCATCTCCTTCCCTGCACATTTCTATTAAATACTGCCTTGGTATTTGAATCTCCTGCATCCACCTTACATGTCCTTTAGGATTGACACTTTAAATTTATTTATTTTTTATTTAATTTGAATTGACCACCTCTTTGGTCTAGTGGTCAGAGTTCCTGGCTACAGGACCCAAGGTCTCTGGTTTGATCCCTGGCACTTTCAGAATTTTTCTGTAAAGCAGTTGATCTAAAATAGGATCAAACTCAACCTTATGAGGACAAATGAGGAGCTATTTCAATTAACCATGTAACCACTACTTCTTGTGACAACATTTATTTAAAATGAAAGGCTGAAAATAAAATATCATTTTAAATTGTTCACAAAATTTTTATTTAAATAAAACTACTTAACAAAAATGTATACATATTTACAAATAAATGAATTTTCATTACAATTAAATACAAAGTTGAAGAGCTTTTCCAATACAGTTTGTACATGACAGTTATTTTAAAGCTAATACAAATAATACTCGATTATATATCTCAAAAAATTAGAAATTACCTTACTTTAAAGTGTTCTTAGAACAAAAGTGGTTCAAACTAAGGTATAATAAATAATGTGTAAAAATTGACAATCTGGTAAAAACAAATAGAATATACCACAATACAAAGTATACAATACACTCAATTTTGTGAAAATAATAAAATATTCATTTTAAATGCAAAATATTAGGCTGCACTAAAGTATTTTTTATTTATTTAGCACCGCGTCTTACTACCTGTTTGGGTTGTACACTTAAGTACTAATTACTCTAAATGGATTAGGAATTGGGAAGGTTGAATTTAGAGGAAGTGGACTCACATTTGCGTGGAAAACCATTTTGGAAAAACCACCCCTCAGTTCACCCGACCAAGATTCAAACCTCGATCTCCCCCACCTCGACAGTCTAGCTCAACTCGACTAGCGCATTAGCTAACTAAGCCACCAAAGAAGGTTTGCACTAAAGTAGTTTCAAGGCTACTGATCACCAATAATATACAAACATTACTAATTATGACCTGAGAAATAAAATTGTATGCCATTTTGCAATATAAACTTAATGAATTATACTTGCCATTTTCTGTTGCAAAAAAGAGAATATTAACCTAATACTTTCTGTTTATGATAATATTTTTTAAGGAAGACCTCTATTCGTTTTCCAGGCATGATTTCCCCCAAAAAATAATGAATATGAAAGAGAGTGGAGTTATAAATAAAATAAGTAAAAATATTATTTTTGTTATCTCATAATTTCATGTCCAGTTTTGACTTTAAATAATTTTGTGTCTTTATACGCAACAAAAGGATCCCACAAAAGTTGGTTTTAATCAACACTGAGTAACATTCAGGAAATAACACAACAAAACTTTTCAACAACCGGCTCATAAGTTGATTTTTATACAATACGTTCAACATAAGAGTTAATAAAGGTTTAATCCAGAGGATAGGGATGTTAGAAGTAGCTTCAAGGAAACGCACCCGCCTTAGTAAAGAGAGATGTTGTGAGACTATGGTTCAAATCTAGGCAGTAGCTAGATTCTACTCTATGTGGATTGGAAGCAGGTGAGGCACAAGTGAAAGAATAATTGTCCAGTGGCAGCAGTGTGAAGATTAGGTTTGTCTTCTCATTGTAATAAGCCATTATGTTTTTTTTTTCCTTTTATTTATATCCATCCTTTTTTCCTGTACCTTCTTCCAAGTTCCGACATAAAATATATCAACTTTTTAACGGTAGATACAATACACAGTTAATTCACGAATTAATAAAGTTTGTGAGACCTACTGAATTTGTTTATTAAAACGGAACTTTATCATGCTAACCCAGCCTATTATGATGAAACGTTTGAAAACTAAACAAAACACATTCAGTTACTTACTATTGACAGCAAAAGTACAGTCCAATTTTTAAAGGACGACTCTTTTAGATATTACAAACATTTATTTTAGCGACCAACAATAATAAAATGTTACTATTTTATTAACATTATTTTTTATAATAAAGGAAATTGATAAAACTAAAGAAAAAGGAAAAATAAACTATTAAGAGTAAATTTGATGAAGAAAGCCCACCTAGGGAAAGAGGAAAAACTTCTTAGACAAAATTCACAAAATTAAAAACCTTCCACCGAACTATTGTCACTATTGATGTCACAACACTCTACACTAACATCCCTCATTTGCATGGAATGTCAGCATAGGAGCATTTCTTAGAACGCAGACCTCCTGGGTCCAAACCTACCTTCTTTCCTGATGGTGCTAGCAAGGATGATCCTTCAATTTAAAAACTTTCGTTTTTTAGACAAACACTACCTACAGATAAAGGGCACAGCTATGGGTACATGCCTGACTCCTTTATATGCAAATATTTACATGGGACTACTAGAAGAACGCTTTCTACATTCTCAGCCCATCAAACCCTATCTATGGCTTCGCTACATCAACGACATTTTCATGATCTGGCCATCACTCCGAAGACTACTTGGACATCTTTCTAGATAATCTCAACAATTGCAGCCCCTTAAACTTCACCCACAATAAATCACAGCATATTATTACCTTCCTTGATGTGAATCTGTTCTTTGATTACCTTCCTTGATGTGAATCTGTTCTTTGAAAACAACCAAATTCGCACCACTGTACATATAAAACCCACCAATCACCAACAATACTTACACTACTATAGCAGCCATCCTTCATACACAAAAAGGTCTCTACCATTCAGTCTTGCCACCCGAACCAAACGGATATGTTCAGAACCCGATGATTAAACTGAATATTGCAAACAACTCTCTAAAGCTTTCCAAAGCAGAGGTTACCCCAAGCCTTTAATAGACAACCAAATCTCCAGAGGACTCAAGATTAACACCAGGCCTCAACAGAAGATAGTTTCTTTTTTCTAAAAGATTAACATTTTTCAAATTATTATTATTAATATTATATATATATCTTTTTTTAATAAGTCTATATAAATACTAACCATAGCCAAGAAATTTATCTTAACTCCCAAAAACAGTTGGTACAATGTGTTTTTATCAGTTTTTCTTTAAATTAAAAATAGATTAATCCAGTGTTTGTGTTATCTGTACTTTTTTCTTTCTTCTTTGTGTTTGATGAAGGCAACAATGCCGAAATATTATTCTATTTATGTTAAAATGTGTGTGTGATTACTTCTACTATAGAAGACAGAAGAAAGGAAGATGTCCCCNTTTCCCTAGGTGGGCTTTCTTCATCAAATTTACTCTTAGCAGTTTATTTTTCCTTTTTCTTTATTTTTATCATTTTCCTTTATTATAAAATTATTTAGCCATCGGACCACCTCATTTTTAAAGATTAATGTTATTTTGTAGTTTTTGATAATATTAGCCATCAAAAGTGACAGCTGCAGACATAACCCATGTATGAATAATTATGTAGAAGTAGATCCAGTAACTTTTGTTAGATAGGGATTTTCCTATGAAAATTGGACTGTGGCAAAGAATGTACACTGCTTATACCAACTCCCAACTCAAGGCCGTAGCCAAGGGAGGGTTTTGGGGGTTCAAACACCCTCCAAAATTCTATGGACAAAATATATATGGCTTTATTTATGGTTCAAAAAATATCAAAATTAAGATAAAAAATACAAATTAGGGGGCTGTTTTACCCTAAAAAGCACTTCAGAGAGCTTCTAAAGGTGTTTAATATTTAGAGAATGTCCTAGCCTTCGGCAGTTAAGGGGTAGTGTTGCCATAAAAAAACACTTCAGATAGCTTCTAGAACTGTTTATCCTTTAGAATTTTTTCTGGCTTCTGGCAATTGGGAGATGTGCCCACCAAACCCCCCCTGAAATTATTGGCTGGCTACGGCCTTGTCCCAACTAAACATAAAAATAAAGATAAAGTGTTTATTAGCATAGTATACTTAATTAGTATAGTATAATTAACAATTCTCTCTGCCAATTGGTAACTTTTAAAGACATTTACTTAAAACTAGTAAGATGTATAAAATGAAATAACATACAGTGTTACAAAAACATTGAGAAAAGACAAACATCTTTGTCCACCAAAGAGCATTATAATCAATTACCCATTTCAAAGACCTCCATTAAAAAAATTGTTTATAACTAGGTTTTATAAAAAAAATATTTTTATACTAAAAGTCCTAAAATTTTAGATGAGCCCTAAGTTATTTTGTATTTAAAAGGAGAGCGAGGATCTGATCAAAATTGGAAATATCTGCTTTTGTAAAGTACCCTCTAAGTCATTTTACCAGAAAAAAATGTATACATGTACCACTTTGTAATGTTAAACAGAGCCTAGATATGAATTTTGACCAAAAATTTTAGAGCTGATTTTGAGAAAATCGATTTTCTTATCTTTTCACCCAAACTCCCTTAGTTTTTGGGTTAAATATATAATTCCTAAAATCCCTCTTGGGAACCTTATGAAAACCTTAGATACCAAGTTTTAGCCCAACCAGTAAAATGGTTTTGGCTATAGGCATAGTTACATATGTGCATGTTGTACTGATTTTATGTACTGGATATGTTTGTATTCAAGTGCATTCCTTACCCAATCTCCCTTTTAACAAAAAACTGCATATTTAGGCAAGTAATTAAAAAAAAAGGCATAAAATTAACTATCCAAAATACATTCTCTTAGCTCAAACCATAGTGGGAGACTTCGCCAAGACTGAAAGAAAGCGTACAAGTAAACTACTAATTTCCAAAAAGGGAAGATTTAGAGGGTTGCCCTAAACATGTGGTTTCCCAAAGGGATCTTTAAATCAAAATCGGGTTACAAAAGAAAACTTTAGAATTTATTACTTATAAAGGAGAGACAAAAAATATTTTTACTAAGAACTTAAAGAAAGAAAGAAAAAAGTTTACATTCACAACTTTACCGATTTGCAATAAGGGTTACATCATTTAAAACAAGGTTTCTCTAGTAGAAGACAAGAGAACAAAATTAATAATGATAAAGAAAACAGCCTTCAACCATAATGCTCAATCCCCAGCATGATTATAATTTAGACCACGTGGAATATAGGATTACAACCGATACAAAAAAATCAAACGAAAACCAGGTCCCATGGTCGACATGTTAGCGTAACATAAAGGTTACAAAAAGTAACAAAATAATAAAACCTAAAAATGCATAAATAAAAAAACTACATGGACCTTTACCTCATTATATCAAAACAAAATATAAAAGAAAACGACTACATATTAAATTTAAACCATCCCACCAAAAGGAAAAAATAAGCGGTAAGCAAAAAATGTGAGTCTCACGTCAATTAGATCCAAAAGGCGAATGAAAGAGTCAAAAGCGTTGTCTCTCGAAACGGAAGTCGTGTTTCAGGCGAGGCCAATCAGTGACAAGCACGCCAGATAAAAAGGACCAATGGCATTACAGTTGAAACTGTTGACCTTTACAAAATACTTTGAAAACAAAAATAAGCAAAAGGAACCCAAAGGGGGAAAAAAAAAAAATTACGGTAAAATTAAATACATTAAAAACAAACGTACAAAGAGATTTAATTATTTAGAAAAGGTTATTAACAACTTTAGTTCCATTAATTTCTATCCAGATCGCCACGTACTGTGAAAGTAATATAGAACTGCTCTTTAATTTAAATTTTGCCAGACAGACTTCGCTACTCGCCACTACCAGAAGCTTCAAGGTCGATTGAAACCGGGTCAGTTTATAAAAAATCAGTACAATCTGCACACACAAACATACAAATACACACCATTGCAAAAAACACTATTCGGTTTCAGGAACGTTAACAATATCCATCAAAATCTCAAATTCATTTTTTTTTATGATCACAACACTTCTCTCTCCAAGGGGTCGAGAGAAAGTAAAAAAAAATTAAAGTTTCAAACAATGTATTGGATTACATAAACATTCATATACTAAATAGTTTGTTAGATATATGATGTGGCAAAAATTGTAATCGCTGTTTGACTTTTGAATTCGAATTAAAATATGCATATGGATAGAATTATTAAATATGTTATTTTAAGGCTCATACGTTAAGATAATTTTTTTAACACACCCAAATCAGTAGGGGTGTTCTAAGTCATCTTTTTCAATTCAAAGAGAAGTTGAATAGAATAATATGGAATATTCTTGAAACCAAAATGAATGAATATTTTTTTAAATTTTTAGGCCTAATGCCGAGAAAAAATATTACATGATGCATACATGATACATATGACTTTATATTAAATATAATTTACAAAATGCTATATTGCAAATATGTTTGAGATAATTTGTCCTATTACAAAATGCTATATTGCAAATATGTTTAAGATAATTTGTCCTATTACAAAATGCTATATGCAAATGTGTTTAAGATATTTTGTCCTAAACTGATAAATTAAGTTACTATCACAACATGTAAGACAACCTCTGTGGTCTGGTGGTCAAAAGTTCCTGGTTACCGAGTTCCAGAGGTACCGGGTTCGATCTCAGGCTCTTCCATATTTTTCTGTGAAGCAGGGGGTCTGGAACGGGGTCAAACTTAGCCTTGTGAATACAAATGAGAAGCTACTTGAATAAAGAGGTGGCTGATTCAGTCTAGAAAACTGAGATTAATGGCCAGCAGAGGGTTCGTTGTGCTGACCACATGACAACCTTTATCTGCAAATGTTGAAACTTTCTTACATTTGAATTGAGGACAAAGTAAATTAATATTTGAAGCTAAGTTTCTGTTTTTTGAAGCTTCACGCAACCCTACAAATGAGTATGAGAAGAATTGGTTGAAAGTTTTTTTTTATTGAGAAAGGGGCGTGTTTTCAAGGATATTGAATTATTAAAAAAAAAATTGTTTAAGTTGTTTTTTTAAGTTAAAACTGATCATAGTAATTGTAAAATAGGTATGAATACATTAAATGTTTGCTTAATGAGTCATAGAAATTTTTCCTTTAATATTGCCTACAAATTATTTTCAGTAGTCATTTCACATTTATTGTTTATAAAAAGGGAAACAGTTGAATGTTCTTTGACATTCAGTTAATCATCAATTACTGGATTTTCTTGCTCAAAGCAAGATGTTTGGGTCAGATTTGCTTGCCTGTATTGTGAGAAAAACAAAACTTTTTTTTATATCATCTCAATATATTAAAATAAATATGGTATGTAAAGACTATCGCAAAGTTTTGTTTTGAAGTGAATTCAAGTGACTTCAACACAAGGACACTTCTTGGCATGTTTGATAAGGTTACTCTTCTGCGTGTAGGACTTGACGCAGTTCTGACACCTAAAAGGCTTGTTCTTGTAGTGAACAGCCATGTGTTTGGTTAGGTTACTTTGCTGGGTGAAGCTGCGTGAGCAAGTTTTACAGTCGTAAGGTTTGTCCCCTGTGTGCACGCGCTCGTGTTTCTCCATGTTGCTCTGCTGCGTGAACCTTTTACCACAAAACCTGCAATGAGAAACTACAAACGTGTTGTTTACTGCATTAAATGCCTGTTTAGGCTTTACACAACATACACAAAATAATAAATGAATGCCAGTTCCCTTATGTATTGTATGACGTAACTCTACGTTCATCGCACTCTCTTGAGCCTACTGTGTGTAATGCTAGAGGGAAGGTCACGCGGGCTTGCTATCCTGCTTACACATGGACGGGACTGGAGTTCTAACCACACTTCAATTCTTTTGGTCAAACATGATAGTTCACCGGACTGAAATATCACGAGGCCAGCCTTCTTCATTCACTACACTGTTTAAATCTGAACTCTAGTTTGTTTGAAAGCATGCTGGGGCCATAACCCAGAGATACGTGGATTGAAATCATGCTGCTACCATGAAACCCTTTATGTTTGGAAGCATTATTTTTAAAGTTGGTTAAAAAGAAACAACAGTGCTTGAAGTAATTTTGGACCCATTTATTGACGGCACAGTCACGAGTTGCTATTGCTCAAACAAAGTGGAGTTCAGGTTTACACAGTATAGTGAATGTAAAAGGCTGACCCCTGTGATACGTCAGTCCAGTGAACCACCATGTTCAACCAACGAAATTGAGATGTGGCTTAGATCTCTGGTCCCGCCCGTGTGTAAGGTGGACAGCAAGAGTGTGTGATCTACCCTCTAGAGTTACACACGGTAGGCTCAGGGCCTAAGAACATACGGTGACGGTAGAGTGATGTCATACTTTACACTTTTTCAATACAAAGGTGAATATTTTTGCTAATGGTTTTATGTTATGAGGAAAGGGTTGGTTGTAGTAAAGATATAATCATAAGAGGGGCACCTCCATAAAGAAATCATGTGTCATGAAAAAAACCAAAACTCATATATTTCTACTTTCACATGAATATAGGCACAATAAATGTTAACAAACATTTCATTATCAGTTTAAAAAAAAACTATATCTTTTCACTTTTGAAGTAAAAGTGTATGCATTAAAAATGGTATCAATGAAAGAGCGATAGGAACAAAATATATGTCAAACACACAATAGGCTTTCGGAATGAAAGGAGGAATACAGTTCAAACTTTACACTAATGCCAATGGAAAGAGAGGTAATAGTTTTCCCCTTACGGCGTTACATGGTAGAGCACTGCAACGTGTTGCATATGTTTAGAAATCCTTAACTATCACTTACTTTACATTATTAAGAGATTGTGTGATATTTTTAATATGGTTTTCAACAAAATGTAGACCAAAAATATCAGCAGGTTTTTGAACAGTTAAAATGTTTCAATTTATAGTTTTTTTTTTAAATATATGAAACTTTACTAAAAAATATGTAATCATGAGATCAAAGCGAAAGGTTGGGAAGCTATATCTAGCCTGCCTCTATATAAGTCATGTTTTGATAGGACTACAACAGAAATTTTTAAGATAATGTGGGATTATTCTGTGCATGTTTCAAGCTTTGCAGATGAAAAAGTATTTATTTATAATCATTTTGCAGTACAACTATTTGTCAAGATTTCACTTTAGTACACATTATAAAATCAGCTCTAAGAAAATTTACTTACTAATATAAAAAGCTATTTGGAATACACATTACATGGACAGAAATATATTTTTAAAGAAACAAAAAAGATTTCTGTGAAATAGTGTACTACATACACACATACAATATATACACTATATTTTGTGTAAAAAAAACCATGAATGGCCAACATAAATAATTCGATATGAAATTATTTCTTTTAGCACTGTGTCTTACTACCCATTTGGGTTATACGCTTATGTACTAATTACGCTTATGGTTTTAGGGTTTAGGAAAGTTATATTTGTAGAAAGTGTACCGAAATTTGTGAGAAGTAAAAGTGGGAAACCATTTTGAAAAAACCCTTCAGTAAACTTGACCAAGATACTAGCCTCGATCAACCCCATCATCGTCAGTCTAGTCTACTGCAAGAGTAGCGTGTTTGACCATGCGGCCACTGAAGTGGGTGACATGAAATTAAATGTGTCACTCGAACCTTTCACCAATAGTAACTTCCATTATCTTTTAAGCTACAGGTAAGCAATTAAAATAAAATAAACATAACAATGAAATTAAAATAAATACATGAGATAGTATAGTAAATAAATAGTACAACACAATCGCACAAACTTTCTCATATTGTGTAAGTATTATAGCTTCAAAGAAAATTTTTAAAATGTGCAAAAATAGGTTTTGAGTAAACTATCTATCCTTGGGTATGTTTTCCTCTTCAAAACAAACAAATCATCTTGTTACTCACAATAAACACTCTTTACTAATATATTTTAAACCAAATTGTTCAAATATGGCTATTTATCAAAATTTAAATTTTCAAAAATAAATTATTTGTACACTACCCTAAAATTATTTGTTAGCATGAAAAACTAATAATTTGAATTCAATCTTCAAGATCAATTTAAAAAAATTAAAATTCTATATCATTCATCATAGCTAAACAACCCTTAAATTAATTTATTTTAGATAAATAAAGATACATTAATATTGATAATGCAAAATAGTCCCCGGTTATTCAGTTTTGAACCTAATAATTAGAGCCATTTTCAAAAAAATCTAACGTTATAAAACTCAGTAACTAGTTAACTACTATTACTAAATGATTTTTTTTTAGAAAAACAAACATATGTATATACTATTTATAAAACAAAAAGCTTAACAATTACCCAATTTGAACCAAATTACTAAAGCCATCTTTCAAAATATTAATATTTTGAAAAAAAAAAAAAATTATCAGTAAACTATAAGTGGAATTTCTCCCCAAAAACAAGTATACATCTTTATATGTCATCCTCATGAGTAATGAGGGGGACTGGATAAGATTAGCTCAAGATAAGAATAGGTGGCGTACTTTAGTAAGTCATATTTAAAAAACAATTATATTATCAGGATTATAATAGTTTTGTTTATTTTGCAATTCAATAGCAAAAAGTTAGTAACCCGAATGGACAATAAGACTCGGCGATAAAAAGAATACCAAAATGAAAAGATTATTAATAAAGTATTTTGTATGAAATATGAGTAGTATTTCGTTCTTATTCACAGATAACACTGCTTTAAATAATAATTGTGAAGTATTTTCAATTCTTTTAGCATTATTTTGCACTTTTAGTTTTTAATCCTGTCTATGACAGACCTACCAATGATGTGTAAGATGCGTCCCACTATAGCATTTTTTAAACTATTTTAAATTAAACCAATATGTATTTTCAGATTACATTCTGATAGAGAGATTGTGTAAGGATAGAAAAATTACTAAAGAACAGGGATTTGAACCTTGGTCATTTAGCTCTACTTGCTAACTTCTGTACCTATTGAACTATCCAGGATCTCCTTGTCAGTTCCATAACCCAAATAAACCTCTAAGCATACTGGTGTAGATAAATACATTAAATACCAACACTTGTTACAAGTAGACCCTAATTATTCAGTAAATAATAAATATAGGTATCGGCTGACCTGACGGTGTAGGGGTAAGGTGTCGGGGCTTCTGAGCTGGGGTACGGGGTTCAATTCTTGGTCCCAGTACAGATTTATCTAACTGCCAAACCCTTCCTTCACCTCTGACAAGATGTGTATTAATCACAACTTGTGGATGTGTGGAATGCCAGGCCTCCACCATACTTTGGATCCCACGTTAAACTGTAGGTCCTCCATTTCATCTCAGTCACCCTACCATTACAAATTAGCGCAAGTGCGGATAACCTGAACGAGTAGGAAGACGCGGTGCTAATAATAATAATAATGTAAGTATTTCATTAGTGTAATTTGCGATTTTGATTGAATTTGTATTATACTAATATTACCAATGTTTAGTTATTATTTTTCATTATGTGTCATAAGTAATATTTTAGTAATGAAAAAATTAAAATATTTGTATAATTATTGATCCAATAAAATGTTGTTTTAGAATAAATCAACCTTAGCCTACTATATCATGTTTTAATGTAAAAATGTATGCATTATAATAAAATTGTAATTACTATTAAATAGTAAATGAAATTTTATTAATTAGTATTTATTAATAGTTTAATTATTAATTTTGTAATTTAATGCATAATCACAGTTTTGGCATGGTATAGATTCGAGGAGACTTCAGGCTATCACTTCATTATATATTTATTCTTAGCACCGCGTTTTAATATTATCATTTTTTCTATTGTGTACTTGTCTGATCTATTATACCCCTTTAAATGCACTAATAGGGTATAGGCAATAGTAAGGAAAAATGTAGACATTGTAACCACATTTGCGTGGAGGTAGAGTGGTAAACATTAAAAAAAAAACTCTTTGTAGACACATACCCGGGCAGGATTTGATGCCTGACCTCCCCATCACTGGCAAACCAGACCATACCCAATATGATTACGAATGAACATATCTGAGAGCTAGAAAACTTCCAATTCGTGTGTGCTTTGGCCAGGATGAATTTCAATGAAAGACCAAAACAGTTGACAAATGCATTGCCTTCTATTTGTGACAATCTTAGGTACTCTCCCCTGTTAGCCCTCGTCAAGGCTATGTACTGTACAAGCATAAAGAAATGTATCTCTATGGTACAAGTTTAGACTCTACCCCCCCATCAATAAAGTGGTGACTACTACCTGCGATAAAGGTTTCAGAGGATTATAGCTTTGTTTTGTTTGCTTGCTAACTTAGTCTTACTCTTTAGAAGTGAAGGGGTGAAGGGAAGGGGGTGGGCTCTAAAGTGATGATAGTTCGGACAACACTGTGGGCTGACTGAGCCGCTGAAGACAAAGTATAACTCAATTGGTTTCTTCTGATATCGTAAATTAGGGGCTGGCGCTCATGTGACTCTTCCCTTCCAATGACCATCAACCAGGCCCTTAAATATCAACTGTCCATCTGGTAATATCGTACTAGAGTAAGTCATCGCTAGTCTAAATGGGCTCTTTCTAATAAACTAACCTGCAAGAGTAAGGACGCTCCCCAGTATGCGTACGTTCATGTTTCACCTGGTTCACGCGTTGAGTGAACGCCTTGGGGCAAAAATGACACTGGTAGGGACGTTCACCTGTGTGGATGCTCATATGCTTTGCCAAGTTGGCTTGCTGGGAAAACGCCCGGTGGCAAACTTTACATACAAATGGTCGCTCCCCTGCAAGAGAATATCAAAACTTTTATGGACAAGTTAGAGATTTTTTTATAAGTAATCTACACAAAGGCTTGCATCTGTCGCCAAGTGATTTTGGAAACAACTATAAGTATCAGGGACATGTTTTGACCCATAATACTGCCTTAAGAAATGTATTTATTAATATTTATTTTATGTAAGGTAAGTGATAGTGAAAGAAACCAACCAGAAAGGATATTTAGGCTAGGCCAAGATTGGAACAAGCTAGGAGTGTGCAAAGCTTCGAAACTTCAACTTGGTTTCAAATAAACATCAGCTTCGACTTTGCTTTGAAACAAATTCTGGCTTTGAAGCTTCACCAATAAAAATAACAGCTAAAATACTTCATTTATTTTCAATTATAGCCATTCTGAGTTGTTTCATACATTACAAATTAAAATTAAGGAAAAGATCTGAAGAAATTTAATTGCATGTTGTGATAATAACTTTGTTAGAGTACAGGGTTCCTACAGTATTTGTTAAAAAATTCTCCCTGACTTTTCCCTGACTATTTTCACAAGTTCCCTGACCAACTTCTCACAAAAGTTCCACTATAATTTTATGGTACTATTCATGTGTAAATATTAATTTAATTACATTTATTTCTGTCTCCTCCTCCCCTACAGCCGACCTTGCCTGACCTCTCAAGGAAAAATAAGAACACAGACGTCTTGCCATCAGTTCAGGGAAAATGATGGAAAAATAATAAAATATATCAAACCCAATCAAAAAGGAAAAGCTGAAATCCATCTGCAATTGTTTTGCAGAAAGCTAGTTTACACTTCAGGAATGGATCACAGGATGCTCTTTTCAGTATCCCTACAAGTTTTGTTTTAGGAAGCTTTTCTTCTTTGTGAAACTTTACAACGTGGTCCCATATTTGTAATGCCTTTTGAAAGAACGTTGCATTCTCTAATTACTGCACACCACAGAACTTCAAAGGAAAAGTTGTACACCCTGTCAACTGGGTAAACAATGCTTGACGAGCTGTAGAGTCAGTGAACAGGTAGTACATGTGACACAATAAACAATTTTTATCCCAATTGATAGGTTCCACTCCTGTTCTCAAGGATTTATCAAAATACATACTTCATTGTCTGTGACAGATTTTATGGGTTCCTGAAGAAGTGTTATAAACTTTAGATTGACATTTGGGCCATCCATTGACACTTGTATCAACTTAGAGACTGGAAGAGGAGAAATACCATCAGAGAAATGCTTAAGTAATTCTTCAGCGGTGCTTCTATCGAAAAAAACACTGTCCAAGCAATGACTGACAACTTTATGATTTTCCTTGTCCCAGAATCTGAATACAATGTCCATTTGCCCTCTTTGAATAACTTTATTCAATGCCTCATCAAAACAAATTACAAAGTTGTTACATGATTTTAGTTAGTCCAGTAAATTGTTATGAAAGAATGGAGCCAAGCCACTCGGAACACTCGGGAAACATAAACTGAAAAATTGTACTTAAATTATTGCACGAATTGAAATACATTTTATTGTCAACAACTTGCAAAGCCCAAATGACTTCCGCCTTATTTATATTATCTTTCATAACAAAAGTGTTAGGGTTTCTTCGAGCCACTACACTACTTTCACTTTTGGCAACACCTTCCTTCTGCGGCTTTACAATTTCCGATGAAACTGAAGTGTGACATGAATTGTCATTTCCCTGACTTTCCCTGACTTTTCTTAAGCTTCCCTGACTTTCCCTGACCATTATTTTTTCCCCTGACTTTCCAGACCGTAGGAACCCTGGAGTAACACTAAATATTACAAACAATTGTGCAATAAAACATTTTCCAAGTAATTTTAGTGCATAAAGTAATATAAATAACCACAATATAATATTTTTACAAGCATAAAACAACTAAAAGAAAATATTCAAACTTCGATTCGGCTTCGAGAATATTTTATATATTTGATTCTAGTTCACTTCGAATTGAAAGAGTGGACTTCGCACACCCCTAAAGCAAACACACTTCTTTCTTCATTTCTTCTTACACTTTTAACACTTCCCACTTCTTCACACTTCCACAGTTACACATAGTTTGAATTTTAGGAAATATTACTTTTTCACATAAAGAAACACATATAAAACACATTTATTTATGTTTTATATGTGTTTCTTTATGAAAAAATAATATTTCTGAAAATTTAAACAATGTACAACTGTGCAAGTGTGAAGAAGTGTAAAGTATTAAAAGTGTAAGAAGAAATTAAGAAAGAAGTGTGTTTATTCATGTCTTGGCCTAACCTAACTATCCTTTCAAATTGGCTTCCTTCACTATCACTTATACAGTAGCTCCATGACTTCTTTGGTGCTGACTGACAGTTCACAGCTGACAGCTGACGGCTTTGAAAAGTTACCAGACCAAATTATGTATCCCTACGCTGAACCATATGATCTTCAAAAACATGTGTTTAACAGCTGTAACTTCTGACAGTCAAAATTTAGGTATATACCTAAATATTGAGTGTAAGAAGTCAGCTGTGAGCTGTCAATCAGCACCAAATAAGTCGTGGAGCTACTGTACTTTACATTATTGTACATTGTCTCTACACTATCTTACTATACATTTCCAAGCCATAACGTAATATTTAATTCAATGATGCATTATTTCAAAATAAAGCAGATATATTTCAAAAGGGCTCCTTTTTCTTAGCAACCCTTTAGCTTTAGAGTTTTATTAATAGAAAAAATGTATGAAAATGTGAGATTAGCTCTTCAATTACTTTTGAAGCATATTTGTGGAGCTATGAGACTAGGTTTGATTAAAAATGGCTTTGAATAAATAGCCTTACTCTTAACAAATATAGTAATTTTTTGATAGGACTACAAGTGAAAATTTTAAGATATTTGAGAACTAGCAGCGATCTTTCCTCTTTAGCTTGAGATAAGTTTCATAGTTTTCTTTCCCCTCTTTTTTATTGACATGACAAAGGGTGATAGTAGGTGAAGGGTGAAAGGAAGTACACTTTAAGCTTATATAGTTCCAGAAAAGGACATAGATCATTGTATTTCAAGCACTATGACCTGACGATTGATACTTTCTTGCAGACCAAGGCAGCCGCCTTAATGTAGAACTCTTTTTACTGCTTTGAAATAAAGTTCACATTGTATTCTCTCACCCTCATTTAATTACATTACTTAAATAGGTTAATTGGATGAATTTGATCCAACCAAACCAAAATTCTTAATTCTCATGATTAAATTAAACTCTTTATCATTGGTTCTGGTTTGATTTCCTGTCCAAGAGTAACCTCATTGTGCTTAACTTAAACTAAATCAAGACCCGCTTCATTGGTCGAATGGTCTAGTGTCACTCTCATAATATACTTAACTGTTGATGATGCAGAAATAGGAGGTAGTTTTTCCTAAATATTTTTTTAACCCTCCCTCCCCACACATGTGGGTACACATCTTCTAAATTCAACTTTTATTATCCTTAAACTATTGAGTAACTGTCCATACAAGTATAACCTGAATGGGTAGTAAGACCTGATGCAAAAAAAACACTAAAAAACTAAAGCAAGTTGTTGATGACTATGAGCACTCTGCCTAAGAGTTTGATGTCCATGATTTTATTTCTAAGATTCGTGATTCCAGTTTTAAGATTCTAATTAAAACTCAAAATCCAAAGATATGCCTATGAGAGTTACTAAACATAATGTGGTTTAAACTTCTCATAAGTTATGTTGCCTAGTTTCATTCTTTGAAAAACTTGAATCAGGATTTAGAACATACATCCTCTAGTGAGCATTAGTAGTAGGTTGGATCATAGCCCCCTATGGTGGATCATGGTGAAATCTCTCAACAGGAGATGGCTAGCATGCTAGGCAATGACAAGGAACACAAGAATTCATTATTTATATTTACAAAGGCGATTGGGGAGAATGAACCTAGGCCCACAATTATAACATGAACCTTAGTGTTTTTGGGCCACAGCAGAACCCAAGTGTTTTCTGATCAAGTTTTGAAAGTCACCTGTGTGTGTGCGGACGTGCTTCCACAGGTTGCACTGTTGTGTGAAAGTCTTCAAGCATATGGTGCAGCAGAATGGACGCTCACCTCTGTGGATGCGCTCGTGCGTTGCCAAGTTGGCCTGCTGCGAGAAAGTCTTGAAGCACACTTTGCAGAACCAAGTGCCCTTGGGGAGGCCGTTCTTGGAGCCAATCTGGGAGTTGACAAGGTTATCAAGCCTATCTTCATGAAAAGAGTGACCCGAGTTCTCGTCTATTAGGCATGACACCCGAGAAGAGGTGTCACTGCAACCATCGATATCAACCTGAAGGAACTTTTCCGAGTTCTTGTTAACAGACTCAATAGTTCCAACATCCAGACTCTCTTCCTTGAGATATTGTAGCTAAATTAGAAGCATACACAAAATTGTTTTATTTAAAAAATTAATTGCCTCAACACAAATTTAATATCAATTAAACCTGCTTCAGTGGCCGCATGGTCTAAGGCACTACTGTCGCAATAAACTAGACTGCCAATGACAGGGAGAATGAGGTTCGATCTCGGTTGGGTGCACCGAGGGTTGTTTTACCTAAATGGTTTTCCCCTCTCCCTCCACACAAATGTGGGTGCACTTTCTATAAATTAAACCTTCCACATCCTCAACACATTAGTGTAATTAGTATACATACGTATAACTTGAAAGGGTAGTAAGACGTGCTGTGCTAACAGCAATTTTCCAATTAATTTCCATAACTTCCCCTAACCTAAATGTGACAATCCAACAAATCTTACAAGCCCCTTGGTGGTTTCATAGCCTGAGGAGTAATATTGTACTCTAATTTAATGTATATTAACTCAGTTATGAGCTAATAACTATCAAAATGTGGCATGTAGTCGAGTGAAAATTTAAAGATTATAAAATTTAATAATGCAATGTAGTGTAAATGTTGTGACATAAGTTAAACAGTTTGACAAGACCCATTTGCTATTGATTTAATAAACCCTAATTATACCCTTTCTTAGAGAATGAACATACTTTTAACAAGTTAATTTTGAACTTTTGTCTTGATCCAATGTGATATATGGCTCAAAAATATTTGTTATTCTATTTTGCTGGTGATATAAATATTATATATTACATGTGAAAATCAAACTATACTTAAAACAAATAGGATTGAGTATTACTTTTCTGACCACTACTCCCACTTAAAACTGCTTCATTGCACTAACCAGTAAACAAGTAAATGTACAATGCAAAAACCACAAAATAAAATTAAATGTTTTGTAGAAGGAAATTAATTAATGTGTTGTGGAAATAATAAATCCATCACCTTAACATCCATTGGTCTATGTGGTGGATATAGTTTTATCTCGTGTAGACCAGACATGTAAACGGAGCCCTCTGGTTGAACCTGAACACTGCAATGGTACAATGGGCCCGCTGACCCCCCCACCACCACAAACGCCTGCAATAAAAAATTATACTAGCCTTAAAGTAATACCATGACCACAAGAGTGTTTAGATGATCATCTCCAGTCATGGTTGAAATGCTAAGCCAATAGGTCTAATAAATGTTTTGTATAAACCGAGATTAACCACAGCAAAGAAAGTGAGAAGAAGGGCGAAAGAGGGCCTGAGGAAGTTTGTTTTATTTAGCATCAAAATTAACAGATAGTTTGTTACATAACTATATCTGTTCAGATAAATTAAATCAGTCTTTGATGGGATATTAGAATAAGAGGGAATGTTACCCAACATCCATCACATTTTCGGCTTGTTTTTAACTAACAAATTATTGCTATTTTCCATACATTATCGCTTACATAAAAACATGGAGAACTAAACAAAACAAAAACCTTTTAAAATTAAGTAATAAAAAACTCACCCACCTAAGTGATCTATTTTGTTGAGATTTCTCGTATATAATTATGTCCATCTACATAAAGCATAATTATATAAAAACTATATAAAATAACAATAGGTTAATAATAACTAAACATAACACTAGGCCTATATGTAGCCTACTTTCTAGAAAAAAATCCTTTTATTAATGACTTTGTTTTAAAACACGTTGCAGAGCATTGAAGTTAAAATGCAAAGAGTTATGTAGCACCATGTCTTACTACCTGTTCAGGTTCATGTACTAATTATGCTAATGAGTTAGGAATGAGGAAGGTAAAATTGAGAGGAAATGTACCCGCATTTGTGTGGAGGGAAAGTGAAAAAAGTTTTGTAAATACTCTCAGAAAACCTGAAATTAAAACTCCAATCTCACTGTCATCGCCAGTCTAGTCCAACACAAGCATGACGCCTTAAACCATGTAGCCACCAAAGAAGGTAGGCCTATTAAATGTGTTTTTTAAATAATTAACCACTAATGTTACATATCATCTAATTATATCATAGACATTTTAGTGTTCAGGATCACGGGAAAGGTCCAAGTCATCATCAATATTTACATTCCAAAAGTGATTTGGGCGATTTGTTGTAGAGCTTTGTTTGAATGTGATATTTATTAAAAGTTTTCAAAATTTATATATGTCTATTTAGTGTAATTTTTTCTATATACTATTGTGTGTAATCCAAGTGAATAAAATATCAAAATATTGTACCATATCAAAGAAAAAAAAAACCTAAAATGGGATTGAAAAAGCATACCATCACCAAATAAGCCTTATAGCACCTACACACATATTTCAAGATGATTTGAAAAAGTTTAGTTTTTAATTTGATGTGTTAGATACAGGCTAAGTAAGATATTTAATTAAACTCACATTATGATTGATAGTTGTTGATGGGGAGAATAAAGTTCAATTCCTGAATGGATGGGTTATGAAAATAAAAAAACCAGTTTGGGAATTTGACCCTCAGTGGGGTAAGGTTAAAGATTCATAAAAGCCAGATATTTATTTATAGCCAGTGGCGGCTAGTCGTATAGGGCTGCAGCCCTCCTTGAATTGTCTGAACTATTAGTGAATAAAAGTAGGTATAATCATCATCATGGTATTAGCTGCTAGCTGCTTAAACATTACAATAAACGTCCCTCTTAGTCACTTATGATCGCTACACACTACACCCTTATTCTGCACACCTGCCTAGCAATGGGGTGGAAACTAGAATCGCAACAATATTTTTCTCTGTACCGGACTGTGGCCTCGAGCAGTCCAGCTGGTGTATGTGCTTGTGGTGGTCATTGGGAGTAGAGCGCCTGGGTGAGGTAAGGAGAGGGTCCCGCAATATGGCACTTGGACGGGCTGTTCTGTAATGCAGCCCAGACAGCCAGTTTCTGTGTCTAGCCTAGCCCAGTTTTAAGCAGCATGCATTTTTTGTCGGGCTATAATTGTGTTTGTAGATACAATAACAATTATTATAACAATGTAGTAGTAGTAGTAATTTTTAAGGTTGCAAGTTAAGAATATGTATAATTTTATGAGTGGTTTAGAGGGGAGTTATTTTAATTATGTGAATTGAGGTAAACTAATATGAATGGAATGAGTGTAGTGGGATTACAGAAAATTATTTTCTCCTAGTTATCTGTGAATGGGAAAAATTACATTAAAAATCAGGGACGTCCTTTCTTGACTTGTCGATTATTCAAGCTTCCTTGAGCAGGAAGCTTATAGTGTATTTAAAGAAAATTTAATTGTGGTTTGTATGACAAGCACAAATGGATGTGCAGCTGTGAAGTAAAAAAATGCTCTTATGTTTCCCATGTTTATTATATGGTAGTGATAAAACTTGATTTGAAACAGGTGTAACGAACCTGAAACATTTAAATGAGAAAATTAAAAAGCACAAAGACTTAACAAAGTATTTTTAAAATGTAATGGATTTTGCTATGCATTGTAAAATAAACATCGCCACACATTTAAGTGAGGCTTACAGACAAAATATTAGCAAGCATAACAAGGAAGTAAGATGAAATAGAGAAATACTTTCAAAAATTATTGATTGTATTAAGTTCTGGGGTAAATTTGAACTTCCTTTGCGTGGCCACGATTAAACTACAGATTCTGTAAATCCGGGTGTATTTCGAAGGTTACTAGAATCCTGGTGTATTTCGCAGGTTACTAGAATTTGATAGCAACCTTGATGAAAACTCACGAACACATTTAGGCCTAAATAAATCAAATATGTTCAAGGGATTTTCAAAGAATATTCAGAATGAATTATTAGACTGCATGCTAGAAGTGTGCCATGAAAATATTTGTAATGAAATAAACCAGGCCAAATTTATTGCTGTGATGTCAGATGATAGACTACTACTGATGTGTCGGAAAAACGGTTATTGTATTGGGTTCTAAAAAGGAAGGAGCTGTCCACAAAAGATTTGGGGATTTCTTAATCCAAACTCTGAATGCAGAAGGATTAGGCATATCTGAATGCATTTTAGAACAGATTTGCATTGTTTTGAAGCTTGATACCAATAAACTCACTGCGCAGACATATGATGGAGCTTCTGTAATGAGCAGGGAAAAAGGAGTACAGGCAATAATTAAAGGCACTTTTAAAGCTTATATTTTAAAAATTTCAGGCCCCCTGGTATTTCCCCCCCCACCCCATGCTTAAATCCACGTACCGCAACTGTTTATAGAACCACGTCTTATTCATAGTTTGGAATGAATTTAGAGGAACTATACCCGCTTTTAAATGGAGGAAGGCCAGTCTGTGATGACTTTAAACAATTACATCATCAAAGCGGTTAAAAGCCTAATAAATTTATCGCTTAACATATAGGACTAGTATTGCATTATTTAAAAATCAGAGATGCATTTGGGGAAGTACCAATATATTTTTCAAGGTTGCTCCTACTTCGGGTTATAGCTAGCAGGATAACTATGGTTCAACCTTCAACCATCAATAGTTCAATTAAAAAGCAAAAGAGCTCATATATTTTTAAAAAAAGTTGTAAGCATATAGTTATTTTATTTTCTTACCATAATAGGCCTAAGAAGAACATGAAAATGGGAATGTAAGTTCAGAGGGAGACCACTGTAGCGTTTTCTTAAAATTTGTAATTGGGGGTAAAATAATTATTTTCAATCATAGAAAACTAGTTCCAGGAATTCACATTATTTTAATATGATTTGGTTGCTTGAAATTTTATCAATATTGTGGTCAATTTAATTAATAACATTTAATGACGGTATTATAATATTACGTAAAGTAAATCAAGTTATACCAACATATGAACTATACTATTACCTTTTAAAAATATTACAAATATTAAAAGTGTCCGATAAACTTAGCTAGCGAGCTAAATACATGACACGTAAATGAAAGGCATAAAGTGTGAATAACGTTTGTAATTACAATATTTCACAGAGGTATCATTCATGTTTACATGGAATGTTCCAGGTTTGGTGGCTCAGCACACGTCTATTAGAATACTGTTAACAGTATAATCTTAAAGCAGGTCTTTCATTTCCATTGGCAGCCACATACGCTAGATGCATGTCAGCTATCTCAGAATCCGTGAAATGTTCAATGTTACAAATACGAAGTCCACGTTACGAACGACAAAAGCGAAAAAGAGTCATTTACGCACCGCCCAACAGCGTGCACTTTAATACTTTATGGCATTAGGAATTCGAAAGTTCATTATCGCACTCACAAAAGTATGCCACTCTAGCACAAATATGTGATCTCCCGTTCAAGTTTGTACAGAGAATTTTAAATAATTCTGTATTCACACACACACACACACACAC
>CABFWB010000189.1:154979-177245 GCA_902151455.1 Timema bartmani
GGGGGGGGGAAGGGACGTACCAAGAATTTGTCTACAAACAAACAAATGAAGTATGGTACTAAATAGTCCTGTTGACATCACTTGCAACATGGTTGGGCAGCTACAATATAGAACTCATACCTTCACTTAATGTTCACATTCAACATTCTCTCTGGACAACTCTTTTAAGTTAAATGCATTGTGGTGGCTTCTATTTAAAAACCCCAGGAGAACCTTAATATTACGTTATGTGAAAGTTAAGAGAACGTTAAGTTGATCGTGATCCTGGCATTAACCTTAATTTATACATATAGCAATAAAAATTATCTTTAGTAGATCATGGCTACTTACACTTTTAAAATAAATATTAAAACTAAAAGAAACATCTTTAACAATAAACATATTCAAATTAGCAAACATTTGACAGCAATATTTAAATAATAATAAACAAATATTTAAAAATTGAACAAATCTATCATTTAATTCATTCTGAAACATAACATAAAAAATGAATTTTAAGAATGAAAAATCATGTATGACTCGGTTTATGGGTGGTGTTGAAGCGAAGGGAGTATGCAAGGACAGGAAATTGTGGAGCAAGTTAGTGAGGATGAAATAAGTATTTAAAAAACAAACTATTTGCACAGTTTCTTGACAACCTGTAAGGGAATAGCAGGATTAGGTTTGTATACATGTATGTAACTTAAACCTTTTACTTTTTAAAAGATAACTTATATCTAGTAAATATACTTAAATGCTATAAACTTAGTATTTACTAATCAACATTCCCAAGACCTAGGCCAACTTGATATCCATATAAATGAGTGATTTTGTAAATAATTTAGCTATGGAATATTGAAAAAAATCCTTTGGAAACATTTTTATGTTGCAAAAGCTAAGTTCATTAATTAGTGTATGACCCATAGACTAAACATAAGTTTCATCATGGTTTGAACACTATCTGAGTATACTGAGGGTGGTTTTTCTTTCCCACTTTCCTCCCATGTAAAAATAAAGTAAGTACATGTCTTCTAAATGTTATCTTCTTCAACTTTGATTACACCAATTAATGTAATTAACTGCAGATAGCCAAGATGAGTATGAAGACGTTATGATAAATAAAATCATGTTTATTAAAATTAAGGTATACAAGCCCAACTGGAGGATAAAACACAAACATATAAAGCTTCTTAATGTATAAAATTGATTTGACATTGATTAGAGTACTTTTGTCTCATTCAAGTTATGTAACCTTGTGTGCATGGTGGTGGCTCAACACTGTATCATTATTAGGTCAAAGTCATATTTAGTCGAGGTCAAGACTCATTAGGGTGCCTTTCTGAGGACAGCAGCTGGATCAAAATATATCACTTTAGCTACCAGGATACTTCTGGCATCTTTATTGGCCTTGGTATGTGTGGATAGGACATTTCAATATAAGAGGTTGCCTTGAATGGGGGCTCTGGACTGAGGTGACATTGATCACAGTCTTAACACTCACTTTGAGCTAAATCAATAAATTCAACATTCAAAGTTAAGCCTCAATCCTACAAACCATCCTAGCCAAGCAGATATTCTTTAAGAGACGTTGGCTTCGACTATGATTAAAGTTATCTTGGCACTGGGCCACCTAAAATCAACTATGGTTCAAATCTTAATGAAATACAAAATTAGTTTTTTCGTTCTGTGAATCCAGTTGGAGTATCACATAGGGAGCCAAAGTTGACTAAAAGTGCAGTCTTAAAGCGGGTATGCAAGAACAAAGCTGAGTGGTCCAGTAGTATGAGCGGAACAATAGCACTGCGTTGATTTGCTTGCTAAGTGCGATTATTAATAACTTGTTCAAGAAGTGATGTCATACCCTAACATGAGTGTCACAGTAATGGCGTCCGGAGCACACTACTGCATCACTACTAATCCCTACTGTGGCACTAAAACCTTACACCACTGACCCATGGACATTATTTTTTCACGCTAATTAATTCACACTATTGTGACACTAAGACCTCACTCACACCACTGGCACACCCAGCTTCGTTCTTGCATTGCAGCCTAAGACATTAACACTGTTTCTCAAGCAGCTGTGAAACCACGATTAACAAGTAAATTAGTTAAAAATATAAATGTAAGATCAAGATACAATAAATAAGCACAACCTAATTGTATCCATTTGAGAACATTCATATATAAACCAAATTCTGGTGCTACCAATTAGAGACGTCTATTGCTATAGGCAGGGCTGTGGAGTTGGTATGCCAAGCCTTCGACTCCGACTTATCTATTTTTCTAGTGTTCGATTATGACTCCTTCATAAATTGCAAATGTAGGCTATATTAAATTGTGATAACAAATTTCCAGCAGTTAATAGTATAAAGCAGCTAATCACCACCAATTAAATCAGTAGGCTACTTAGTACTTAGGTCCATAGAACATAAAAAAAATATATTTTAATTAAAATTTCAACAGTTTGTGGGGGAGGGGGGGCTCTGATTTGTAGAGGCCCTGGAGCAGTAGACCATCACCCTCTATTAAATTTGAGCCTTCTTATATTGTTTTAAAATTATAGGCCTAAGTTTTTATTTTGATAATGGAGTCAGTACAATTTTACCGGCTCCAATTACGACTCCACCCGAAATTGCTTCTGACTCCATGACTTTGACTCCACAGCGCTAGCTATAGGGTATAGTCTAGCTTTAAAATAAAATTACCAATATTTCAAAATTCAATGGATTGATTTGGGCACTCAGATTAAACATCAATCTCGTCTGGTTTTGCCTGTGGTGGGGGAGGTCAAGGTTCAAATCTTAGTCTGGGGCTATGAGGGTAGTGGGTTTTTCCTAAATGGTTTTCCCACCACACATATTCAGGTAGACCTACATTTCCTCTTAAGTTCTAGCCCCTCATTCTTAGCCCATTAGTGTAATTAAATGAAGATATCCCAAAGAAGTAAGGCACCCTTAAAATTATAATAATTTTCACTCATTGGTAGTATAAATTTAGTAACATGTCACCATAATCTAATTGGGTGCATCTGCGTTATGATATGTGTAACAAGTAGGCCTTAATTGGTGGGTGCAAACTTTGGAAGCTAATACTTGCTTCAGTGGCCACATGGTCTAACACGCTACTCTCGTGTTAGACTAGACTGTTGAAGACGGGGAGATCAAGGTTTGATCCCTGTTGGGTGCACTGAGGGTTGTTTTTCCTAAATGATTTTACACTCTCCCTCCACACAAATGTGGGTCCACTTCCTCTAAATTAACAATCTTCCTAACCCCTAACACATTAGTGTAATTAGTACATAGGTGTATAACCTGATCGGCTAGTAAGACGCGGTGCTAAACTACTACTACTACTACTACTACTACTACTACTACTACTACTACTACTACTACTACTACTACTACTAATAATAATAATAATAATAATAATAATAATAATAATAATAATAATAATAATAATAATAATTTTTCCTAATATATTTAAAAGTATTGATTAATTTATTTTTACCATAGCTCAATATTTTATATAGTATTGATTATTCTCATCTTCAACCGAAATAATATGGTTAGTAAATAACTTTATTATATATGTGTATACACTAATGTTGTCCTAATAAAGTTATAGGTGTAGGCTGCTATATATTCAGTTTGATTGACATTTGATATACGTGGTTTATTTTTTTCAAAATGTTTCAACATTGTGTACACTCATGTCCTAGTTAATAAGGTTTACAAGGAAAACACCTTAGTGGTAAGCCTGTTCCAAAATTCTAGTAGTTCCAGCACCAACTGCTTTTCAACACAAGATTGATTAATCAAACTGACCTAGAGAGTTTAAAAAAAATGTATATTAAATTATTATTTTTGTGTTTTGTCTATATTAACTTTATGTTTAGCCTAGCGGTACTCTAAGGCAATATGATAAGAAATTTAGTTAGGCGAGTTTGTAATGAATTCCATCATCATCATCATCATCATCATCATCATCAAACTGTTTCCAGCCTGTGGCCGGGTCAGTTTAGTAAAAGGCCTCCATCTTCCTCTATATTTTAACAATTCTTCCTCCTTTAATTTCTTCCATTCTTCTCCTCTCACTTGCACACTTTTTGATATACTTCTTCCATCTCTTACTTGGCCTCTCCTTGGAGCCCTTTTCTTATTGAATTGTAGGACTGAATTGTATGCACCTGTATTGGTCTGGAAATAGAATGAAAATAGAGCTGTGTTTAAAACATCCTTGAATAGCTGGTCAGGTCAAACGCAAGACCACCCAGTCAGACTAGCTGCTTGCCTAACCCTTATTGTAAATATTGAATATATGCTGTTTGTCATGTTTAGTGGAAGGTAACTTGATATGTGAACAAATGGACTTCAGCTTGCTACATTCCAATTTTCAAAGAAAAGGCCTTTTTGAAAATACAATTTTTTTCTGAGTTATCAACATTGATAACATTCTACTATAGTATTTGTGTTATTTTATAGGTATTGATAATATCTATCTAAAGTGACAGCTCCAGATCACATATCTGTCAGGTAAAATCCTTTCTATGAAAATTGGTCTGCTTATAACCCTTAAAGTAACCTTGATACATTTAACACATTTACAAGCCATTTGAAAAGTGAGGTCAAGAACTGAACTTCATGGCACTGAAACCCACTCCAACAAATTTAGCTACGCGCTCCTATTGTATAGCTCAACCTTGGTAGCTGAATAGAAAGTGATCACTCATTTGTCAATTTTTGTCTCCTTGGGGTTTAGGGAATTTTTTGCTGATGTCATATTTTTAAATCACTAATACATTAATTTCAATTTATTGTTGTTTGGATATCATTGTGTAATGCATTTTTTTTTCAAGTGTGTATTCGAAATAGTCATTGTAATTGTTTTACAGTACTTTATTGAAGGGCATTATGCACACTAGTTGATATTTTTCTAAAATACAATTTAAAATATGCATTTTAACTGCATATTTGATACTAACCTTGTTAAAAATGCACTCTTTTGAACCATTTTATTATATCAGCACATGACCTTCAAATTAACTCTTTTATAGAACATACACAACAGCCAGCTGGCTCCCCCACTATTAAATCATTGCTACCAAAAGGAACGCTCTAATTCCACCAATTAGATATTTTCTGGTCGTGCTGCTTGTCGGACTAGGGACCCAAAGATCCGATAGGTAGGCCATATTCATTATTGACTGAGCCTAAGTTTTAAACAAACAATGAACAGTCCAATTTTTATAGGAGAAGGGTGTCTAGTGACTTGGAAAACAAGGAAAAGTCAGGGAATTGGATCAAATTTCTGGAACTTGCACATATTCACTAAAAAAAAATGCAATTTTATTTACAAATAGTCAAAATAATATTTTTCTTCCAGTTAACAGTTAGCATTGGTAGTATCTTTTAACACAGTTGTCTGTGTTGAGCATCATCATCATTATGAACTGTTCACAGCCTGTGGCCGGGTCTGTTTATTAAAACGCCTCATATTCCTCTGTACTTCCACCACTCTTCCTCCTGCACTCTCTTCCACTCTTCTCTCTAACTTGCACACCTGTTATTTTAAGATCCTCCCACCTCCTCCTTGGTTTCCCTTGTGCTCTCTTCTCTACATACTTCATATCCATTAATCGTTTTAGAATCCTCTCCCTTCCATCCTCCGTGTTGAGTATACTATTCTTAATTCTCAAAGTCAACATGTGATTTTCTTATTATCTTTCCATCCCTTTACAGCACATATCTAGCCAAAGTTGAGTCATTATGTGCATGCGTGTCTGAAGAATAAACTAAAAAATAATGTGTTTTACAACAATTTTAAACTGTAGTGGTAAGGTGATCTTAAATGTCTCAATATGATCTCACTGAAGTCTAACTTAAATCACGCTACTCAATAGCCCATTGGGGGCATTCGATGTCAAATCAACCGATGTAGAGGCACTTTTAAACCTTACATTTTTTGATATTTTTTAAAAATTTTGGTATTCTAAAGAAACACCTGAGATATGTGACTATGAAAAATTTCAGGTCAATATTTTTTTTATTTGCAAGGTTATAGGGGTGCAAAATTTGCTATTTAGACCAATTTTGTCACCATCTTGTTAACTTAAACATGGAATATTTCAGTAACCTGGGCACCTCTAGAAGTGATTCAAGTGTTTTTGGAAAGTTCTTAAATAGCTCTTTCATATGATATTTTAATTAGCTGTATTAAAAAAAGGAAAATAAAAAAATCGTTATATTCAATATTTTGGTGGCCATTTTCTCAAAAACTGGGGTTTTTCCCCCTTCAAAACAAAGTTGTATGTATACTATTGCTTAGTAACTGTGAAACATTTGAAGATGGGCTGCAAATGGGTTCAGGAATTATGTAAGATTCAGTAAACAAGGGTTCCACCTACCTTTCCACTGTGATATGGGATTCCGAATCCCCCGTCAAAAGTCTCTTCCCAGAGCCACGTCAGATTTCTCCCTCCTTTGCCTAGTTAACGTCATACTTCATACGTTTCCAAGGCCATGCCATACACGTCATAGGCTTCAAATCCCTTAAATGTTCTCCGGGCTTCAAACTCCTTAAATGTTCTCCAGGCTTCAAACCCCTTAAATGTTTTGATAGACATTATCGATACCTATAAAGTAAAATAGTAAAATGTTACATTTTAGCCACAGAAAAGTTTGTATTATCTAAAAGATCTTTCCTTTGAAAATTGGTAAAGGCAATGAGAAGAGTGTGCAATAGGAACGAGCCATTGATGTTTGGCCTGGAAGAAGATTGGCAAATTGCTTTGTGGGAAAATAAGCATTTGGTTGGGACTGAACCCTGATCTCCTGCACATTTCTTAGACATGTTATCTTTTATTTTTTATTTTATGTTTGATGTTAGAAAAATATTTGGGCAAAAAAGGGATAGAGATACTGGGTATTGAAAGAACTTACATAATTATGAGTTACATACTCTGTATTCCTTACAAGACATTGTTAGGATAGTAAAATCTTGCAGATTACGGTTGGCAGGACAATGGGAATAGTAGAATCTAGAACCGTGTTCAGGGTTTGGACTGGCAAACCCAATGAGAAGAGATCATTGGGAAGACCTAGAAGAAGATGGGAGGATGACATTAAACTGGATCTGAGGAGGATGTGGATTGAGGTGGACTAGATAGAACTAGCTAAAGATAGGAATAAGTTGTGTACTTTTTTAAGCGCGGCAATGAACTTTCAAGTTCTTAGTCCCATAACTTAAGTCTGTTTGGTTTTTTTTAAAACTAAATAGTTCAATTTAAGGTTATTTGAACCAAAGTTTTTTTTAAAGATTAAGTACCTTGCACTTTCAAGCTCGCATACCCATAGACACACAAAATTCACATTATTATGCTTGTATTAATGAACAAGTTGTTACTTTGTTTATGGTAGGTACTTTAATATTTAACAATTTAAATATAATTAATATATTTTTGTTTCATTTTTATGTGTATACATAATTGATCATCATTGGATCTTAAGAAAATTTGCACAGCACAAACTATGATATTCAAGTTGGAAACTTGTTGTGAAGCCTTCCCTTCACTTTGTCAATTATCTAGATGAAATTTTTTTGGGTTATATTCTTATGTTTGAAGTGTACCAACTGAAGCATAAGATCTTTACTAGGATTACTTAACCTTATGTGTTTTTCATCACTTTCATTTTCTTTAAAGGTTATGTAAACATGCAATGATGCTATATACAATCTCTTTCTTTTTTTCCTTAAAAAAAGCCAGTTACTTCCAGACATTGCTTGTGTTAGTGTAGTAGATGACTCAAACTTTGTGTCTAAAATAAACCAATCTGTAAATTGTAAATTTAAGTATTTATTTTAAATAAGATCAATATTCTTGGTTTCACATTGATTTCCGAAAAAATGTATATATTTTAGAATAACTTTACTCAGCTGTTTGCGGTTTTTCTGTAGATAGACACACAAATGTACAAGTCCTAAATTTTCATTTACTTTTCATTTATTTGGGGTATTTTAACTATAAACTATAAACCTATAAACTAACTAATATCTAAAACATACACAACATCCAGCCCCCGGTCGTTAATTCATCACTTTGCAAGGGAAAAAATCACATTTGACCAATAATACAGTTTTCGGCCATGTTAGGAATCAAAACCTTGATCTTTAGCTCAGTAGACAGACACGCTACCGACTGAGCTAAGGTGTCGGACCACAAGTCATAAACAAAGAATCTACTCCTGCTTAGAGGTTTTCGAATAGTTTTTATTCAAATTCTAGTTGGTTACTTCAATGGAATTTTCAGTAGACTTAATTACACTACCACCCACATTGGTGATAAAATGATCTAAAGTGCACTCTAGTGTTATACTGGCTTGCCGGTGATGGGGAGACCTGGGTTCGAATCTTATTCAGATACACAGTTTTTTTTTTACTAAACGATTTATACTCTCCCTCCACACAATTTTGGGAAAATTTCCTCTATTATCCTCCCTTTCTCTCTATCCATTTAGCGTAATTCATGTCCTGAATGGATACTAGGACACAGTAGAAAATAAAAATTAGACTCCCATAACAATTTTTGACATTATCTGGTGTAAAAATATAATCCCCTGGGCTTAAAATTGGCTTCGTTACCACTTTGTTGTGAAGATTGGCTCATTCTTTTTTAAATATTTACTCTAAAATATATATCTCCAGCAAATACATATAAGATAAGTTTACAAAGTATTAATGTGAGCACAATACAAACAACATTTATTCTAAATGTGTTGCCAATATTTTTTAATAAATAACATATGCATAGTTATCATTTTATTATTACTTTATTGGAATCTTGTAGATTACGGTGGACAGGATATGCAGTGTGAATGGGAGAATCTAGAAACATGTTCAGGATATTGACTGGCAAACCCAATGGGAAGAGGCCACTGGGAAGACCTGGACACAGACGGGAGGATAACATTAGAATGGACCTGAAATAAATAGGGTATAATGGGGTGGACTGGATAGAACTAGCTCTAGATAGGGATAGATGGCGGCATACTTTTGTAAGTTTTGAACGTTCAAGTTCCTAATGCCATAGAGTACCATAAGTAATTATATTTTAGAAAATATAGGCAACCATTTGTTCACACCATCAGTGATTAAACAAATGCTAACAAGTGAGATCTCTCATACCGGGAGGAGCATGACATGTTACTTTAAGTTGCATGGGCCACATTAAACTTTGTGATTGAGTAGACTGGTTTACTTATTCCATGTTTGATGTGCAGCAAGCATTTAGTTATTGCTGAATCAGTCCATCTGTACTTTAATGTCTGACATTTCAGTCCACCATGTGGGCCGACCAACAATTTAATATTGATTTTATATGTACCGACCAACAATTTAATATTGATTTTATATGTACCGTTGAAAGATAACCTGAAATTTTTGTTTACATGTGGAAGGAAGATGTGGAAGGAAATGGCAAGAATTTGTCAGGATGTTTGCCTAATTATTATGTTATCTCTTGGGATAAATTTGTTTTTGTTAGTGTTTGGAATGAAACACCATTCAGCTATACATTTTATAAATATTTATCGATTATATCTATGAATATTAAATATGTTATTTTGGCATATCACCAATAGTCAACACTGTAAAGGCTAACAGACTTTTTTTTCCTGTCATTAACATTGAAAGTCTAAGGCAGGGGCTTCCAAATGGCCTGCAATACCTTGCAATATATTGCAGCCCACAAAATTTCTTGGAAAAGTAATATACTGTGCTAGAATCACTGTTTTTAACCTAGAAAGTCTGACACTTTTTAGTTCATTCGGTACCTAGCGTATCTTTTTACTAAGCTAAGGGTCGCGGGTTTGATTCCTGGCATGGTCAAGGAAGTATCATTGGTGAAATGTGGGTTTCCCCTTTCACAATGATGAATTAATGGTTGAGTGCTGGATATTATGTCTATTATAGTTTTAAGTTGGTTTATAAGTTTTATGCTGATATAATAATTTGGTTCAAAAAGTGCATGTTAAATACCTCAAATAAATTAAATTTAGCCTAGAAACGGAAAGTTTTTACTTGCATGGAAAAAAATCCATGAAAGCTTCAACTAATGTTCATCCAGTAATAAACTTGATTGCACTCTCTTTTTATAATCACAACTAGGCTCGTGGATTCAATTGTAGCCCTTGTGCAAGTTGGAAACCCTTGAGCTAATGTTATAATCATCTAACAGGCTACTGCTAATGTACTCAAATTGTTAAAGTAATATTGTAGTAATGTGGTCAAGGTAACTAACAGTCGTATTAGTAAACTGGACTTATGTCCAACTCAAACCTTTCTTTAAGCCATTTGGCACAACTACTCTGGTATGTATGAATAAATTACAAATACATAAAAACTTTGAAGACAATACAGACTAAATAAGCAGAGGGGAGATAGTCATGGCTAAAAAAAATAACTGTAACACTATAAGGAAATTAAAATAAATGGTACGGTGCACAGCACTGACTTTTTCCCACTTTTATATTAAAAATATTAAAATATGCATTTACTAAAAAAACTCGTAAGATTTGTGAAGCAAAATAATAGTGCTATATATACATTGTTGTAGAAACACTATACCTAATATGATAAATGAACTAAGATACACTATTATTTACTTGCTCTATGGCACGAGGAACTAGGAACACTGTTACAGAAAAATTTGGAAAAGAGAAACAACTTTGTCTACTAAAGAGAATAAGAATCAAATTAATTTTCAGACCTGAATTAAAACGTATATAATATATTGCTTTGAGCTCAGAAATGATTGGTTTTATAAAAATATATTTCAAATAAATTACTTTTCAAGTGTTTTGACAATCACAATATTGTTTCTCCTGTCGTGAGAGTAAAAGAATCAAATACTGTCAATACACACAGCAGAGAAAAGTTATGTATTTGTTGGATTATACAGTACACTACTTACAAAATTGAAATATTACTTAAAAATCAATCAAATCAGAAGTGGACTGGATGGTCCTGAATCTATTGAACAATTGGTAATTGAAGGTGGACTGGGTTCGAAGAAGCTTTCAGTCTTTTACTCACAAACTTTTGGTAGTCATTTAATTAATTATAAGTTCAGTGTCTTAAATGCTTATAATATGCCAACATTTGTTCATTTTTACTTTCTTGAATGAAATAGATGACATAATTCAATAAAAAAATCAACCTTGGTCTGGATTTTACTGAAAAAAAAAGAAGAAAAAAAAGTGTGTATTAATCTCCCAAGAATGTATTATAAAAAAATATGAGCACACACTTTCACAAAACAACTTAGCACTATATATATTTATTTATTAATCAAATAAATGCATAGTAAAATGCGATCATAATCTTTTTAAATAAATATTTTTATTTTAATAATTAGCTATTTCACATCTGCAAACGAGGGTTTCACTTTAATTTTCCTCCAGAATACTGTGAGGACCACATTTTCACTGAGCATGGGCCGCCAGAGTAAAAACAACAAAAAAACTGCGGGTCCAGTATTTGAACCCCCACAGACTTAAATGGAATGGTCTTGAGCTGGTATAGATCCAAGATTTTCAATCTCGTATTGAATTCAAATATTTTCCTTCTAACTCGAATCAAATTTGAACAAACATTTTAAAATGTAATTGTTTCGAATTGAATTTAAAATGAATATTTTAAAATGAAAATGTTTCAAATTTTAGAAAAATTAAATACTATCATATACAAAATTTCTAATATTACCTAAATTAGATATATTTGTGAATTGAGTCAAATAAAAAAGTAATTAAATTGTGTTTAAATAATTAATATGTTCTAGGGGCAAGATAAATGAAAATTATAATCTATAAAAAAATCTAGAAGACCAGTTTAACTATTTAAAACATAACAAGCAGTGATTGTTATACAAAAAGAAAAACACACCCCATCGTATTTTTCACATTCATCAACAAAACTATACAAAGAGCAACAAGTCAAAACAATAGTTTACATAATAAACAAATTGTAATAAAACATTTTGATTTAAAGGCATGGAGAACATAAAAAAGGAGAACAAGCCAAATATTTAACAAAGAGCACAAACACGAAGCAGATATTAAACAGAATAAGTTATAAATACTACAAAATTCACAAGTTTCTTTGATAAAGTCAAATAACAGATCTACGTAAAAAAAAGTTATAGTATTCAGAAGTTTGACTTTTAGATACAAACTTAATTCCATCAAATTCAAATTTGGAATTTATTTGGATTTGAAATTTTGAATATTTCACACATTAAGTTTCAGAATTTAAAATCAAATCTTAACAAGATTCAAATTTGTATTTAAAATTTTTAAGCCTTGCACTGGCTTACATTTTTTTTACAATCTGTTTTAAAATCTTCATACTTGGACAAATACTGAGCTAGTTATTTTTAAATTCATCTCAGTCATTTTGTTTCCTTTTTTTGAGTTGCTTATAGCTCGTTACTGGCATTAGATCACACAAGATATATAGCTAGGACTTAGGAAGATATATTTTGTTATAGGGGGTTGTATGAAGAGGGTGAGGTTCGTGACGTGGCCGACATGTGGGAGCAAGCCCAGCCCTTCAACACAGGTAAGCTCAATTAACTTATATATTTAAATGTGGAACCTCCACAATTTTGTCTTTAAAATGCACCATATTTTCAAATTGCACGCTGGCGGTGTTAAAATATAGAATTACCACCATACTTTTAAAACTTTCCCCAAGGCTCTAGAGATGACAAAAAACATATTACATTTTCTATTTTAACCTCTAAAAAATATATCAGTTGTATAAGCTACCAGATTCAGAAGGTTTTTTAGCACACCATTTTACTTCTCGTTCAGGCTACACGCATATGTATTAATTACGCTAATGTGTAAGATATGAGGAAGGTAGCATTTAGAGGAAGTGTGTTGACATTTGCTTGGAGAGAGAGATGGGAAACTATTTAGGAAAAAACACACTGTATACTTGACCAGGTTTCGAAACTCGATCTTCCCATCATCGATGATCCATTCTATTGCGGAAGTGATGCCTCAGGCCATGAGTTCCATAATGTTGAAGGGCAGTGAAAATAGCTATACAAAAATCAAATTGAGTGTATTTCCAATTTTATCCAAGCTTAGTCGACATAGTTGAACACCCTTAATTAAAATAAGCTCAAGAACGCGACTTTGTTAGCTTAATCGGTGAGTACACAGGAGTGAATATTCCTATTATTAAGTAGGTAGATTTCACGTGTTTGAAAGATGAATAAAGGGCTAAATTGTTAAAGGATTACTAAAGAATATTAAAAGGGCTCATAATATAATAATTATTATGTGTTCTGTCTTCCTACAGGTCCGTAATATAGGCTAATGATTATAATTTAAAATACATACCAAAGGTAGTTTAATTTATAAATTTATTTTGGTGATGGGAAGATCAGGGTTCGAATCCCAAATGATTGTGCTGATCGTGTTTTTTCATAAATGGTTTCCCCCACTCTATTTCCACACCAGTAAGGACGAATTTTCTCTCAATTCTATGTTTCTCAGAAAAAATCACATAAAAGGAACAATGTTTTTTATACTCTTCTAACCCTTACGATTAAGAAAGAGTTCAGTGTGTGTCACTCTCCCATCATGCTTCTGAGAACAATCATCATCATCATCATCGCTCATCATCATCGCTCATTGTTGCCAGGGGAAATACGTGCAGTAAATTTCAGCCGAACTTACTTTCCTACAGAGAATTCTTAGGAAACTATGGCTACATCATTTGTTTTACTGAACGAATGTTTGTTTTTGAGACTTCTGGATGAGTTCTCGGTAGCGCGCCGTCAATTTAACTTCTTTATTGAATCACGGTGCGGCCCAAGAGGTTTAAGGGCTGTAAACATCTGCGTGTGACCCAATTAAGAACTAAAAGCTTAATTCCTGAATCGGTTTGGAAATAATCGTCTTTAGGCTCTGTCGTTGGCCGACGCGTCTGATTTTTTATCTGGGAGGGCGAAGCTCGTTCCTTAAAGACCCGCGGCCTCTACAATGAGAAAGTAAAAAAAAAAGGGGAATTGTGACCAAAGAAAGAGCTTAACATACTATGAACAAAATATTAAATTACCTGCTTTGGTGGCCGCATAGTCTAAAGCGTCACTCTAGCAATACACTAGACTGCCAATTACAGGGATATTGGGGTTCGAAGCCCGCTAGGGTGTACTGAGGATGGTTTCCCCCAAATTGTTTTCACACACACTCCCTCCACGCAAATGCGGGTACACTTTATCTAAATGCAACCTTCCTCATCCCTAACTCATTAGCGTAATTTGTACGTATACGTATAACCTGAATAGGTAATAAGACGCGGTGCTAAAAAAACTCTGGAAAAACCCACTATTAAACTACTTTCAATTTCCCTGTTATTAAATGAAGAGTGCTGAAACCCTAAAATCGGCACTTTTCTGGTTCGAGCGTATTATTGTATTTAATTTCCTGGTTAATGGCCGTGAGATGAACTCTACAGTCCAATTTTTATAGGAATAACCTTATCTGACTGCTAGGAAAGCTACTAGATCTCTTTTCACGTATTTATACGTGACGACATTAAAAATACCTATAAAATAACAATATATTAAAATATCAAAACTGGCCGCGATTAAATAAGTTTATATTTTCTAAAAGACCCTTCTTATGAAAATTGTACTGTACAACAAACTCTGCCTCAGCCTCGTCCAGCCGAATTGAACGAATCGTGCACTTGTGAGAGCGTGTCGGACAGTAATCCTGTAAAGTGCGTGTGACGACCGCACCTTAGAGTAAGATGATGATGATGGCCAGTTGGGTGGTAAAGTATGTGAGACGGATGCCCTTGAGCCCGTACGGGCAGGCAGTTCAAACAAAGCTGGACAAACACAAGACGAGCGCTTCCGTCCTTTCTCAGCTCGCAGGCTGCGTAATCCTTTTAGTGGTGGAGGCCCCGCGGTTTGTGGCGTCTGAGTAGCCATACACTGGATTGGCATCGGGATAACCTAACTTGAGCCGAATTAACCAGACCTTGGTAATCAATGACATAGTTCCCCTTTAGGAAAAAAATACCCATGGTACCAGCCCGGAATGGAACCCGGCACCCTTAGGTTGGTAGGCGATGATAGCAAGGCCGGGGCCAGTTATTCATTTAAGTAAACAAAACTCGTGTATTATTACTAGTTTTAGCAACATCTGGCTGGCACAATCTCAGCCACCTAGGCAGACCTTTTCTTCACATGGTGACCTCAAAATCTCTTCAATATCTGTTAAGGATGTTCTGGAATTTATTGACAACTTTTTCTATTACTTAAAAAGTTGGTTAGATAATGCCATTATCCTCATGACTTATGTTCAAGAACTGTTGAAATCAGCACGTGAAAAAAATTAAACTCTGTGTCTGTACTGGAGCAATGTTTTATTTATTTTGGCCAAAATTTTTTTGCCATAAAAACATTGGCTTTTTCTCACGTGTTTTTCCATCCTACTTTAAGGATTTGCCTACCCTCTCTGGCATTGTTGAGCTTTCAACTCTCAAAATAGATGGCGTTGCTAACGTTATACAAACTATTGCATTCCAGCCATCAGATTGGCAGCATTACTGGTTTGTTTAAACGATTGGGAGGCTGACTGACCGGTAATCAGTAAAGGCCGCGAGCAAACTTTACCTAGAATTGATAGAGATAAAGAGACGGCCAGACTGGGCGAGCGAGCGGCTAAAATATAAAATAGAACACATTGGTTGTAATGAGAGGTGGCCAGACTGGAGCGACTGAGCGCGCGCGGTTGAAAGATAGAATCAGGACCGTTTGGGGAATCTAAGAGGCCGAAAATGTTAACGATTACAATATTTTCTTTATGCTGTATGAATGTTTAGAGTTTAGACTATAAAAAGGGAGAGTGAAATCATAGTTTTGTGGAAAAATACAGTCCGTTGAAATTGTACACATGACTCCCGGCATACGGCGACACTTAACTTCCTTATTTCTCCCATTAGTGTAAATCTTTGGGTAGTTTGGATGTGTAATAAAACGTGCTGAACGACTTTTTCATACAAGTTCTCAAAAATCACAATTTACCGCGTTGGTGGTCACATGCTCTAAGAAGGCGTCTCTCTCGCATTAGCGCAATAGACTGGTTTGTCATTGACAGAGAGGTGGGGTCTCAAATGACTGCTGAAGGTATTTTGGATACATCTTATTCAATTGTTTCCTTCTCTTGTCCCACGCAAATGTGGGTACATTTCCTGTAATTAATTCTAACTTCATCACCACCACCCCAACATTGTAATTAATATACATTCATTCAGCCCGGACGGGAAGTAAAACCCGGTGATTTTTTGCCATATATATGTTGATTACTTTTATTTCTGATTTAATCTAAGACTACTGACATTAGAGTATAAAAAATCTCAACATACACTATTACTGCCCGGTTTCGCTAGTTATTTTGCCTTGTGAAAAAGGGTCACGAACAAAAAAAAGTGACCGATTGGTGTGGAAATTATCAAGTGACAAAAGATTAGGGTGGAAAAAATATGACATATTGGTCTATTAGAAGCCTCGGGCAGTGTTAAGTACTCCAAATCGCTTAGACCAACAACATGTGATTAGTTGGTCAGTTTGAATCCCAATAGAGTCGAGTTTCCCTAGTCCTAAATCTTAACTAGATGTGAATTAACGTGGGGTACGATTCGGATCGCTACTATCCCTTAGCTTGTGACACCTAAAATATTAATTCATACCAGTATTTCACGAGCTTTGGTCAGTTGTGTACCAATTTTGGGGGCCATCCTTAAATTACGTAGAGATTTGGGGGGGGAAAAAGAGGTTCAATATTTCACTAAGTTTTCTTGCGAGGGGGTGGGAAGTCAGAATTTATCTTAAAGTTACGCAAGGATTTTTATCGGGGGGCAGGGAGGGGGTGTCATGGAAAATCTTACAATACCTTACATGAGGTGAGGGAGGGGGAGTGGGGATCAAAAATCATGAAAAAGGGCCTAACGTAATTTAAAGACGGCCCCTAACAAACGTACCCCTTCCAGCTCTTTATGAAATAAAAGACATACATATCTGTTGTCTTGCAAAGTATAAAAGGTCGATCCAAATGTTAACAAAGCTCTAGCAGTAAGTTAAACAAAACCTTACTAGATGAAAAGAAAGTCTAATAAATGCCATCATTTCACATCAAAATCTGCGATGTTTTGTCCATCAGACTTAATACTGTCATAAAACATTTTATGATTCATAAAACTCAGTTTTACATCGTGTATCTCTGGAGGTACACGTACCACAGTTTGGGAATCGCTTCTCTATAGTCTAAGCCAGACGTTCTCAATGGGGTGCCAAGGCACCCTACGGTGCAGTGAGAAAATATGGAAGTTAATAATTGAATTTATATAAATATTGCACTAGAAAAATACTCCACACATATTTTAAGGCAGAGTCTATGATGGACGTGCGGAAATCGGAAATCGTCGGCTACAAATGTGTGATTTATTAAAGATCATGCATGAGCTATCATATAACGCAGCCACCCTCGACTCGGTAGTTGGCTTATTGCTGCCACTTGTACAATTATTATAATTGTAATGGATCACATATTTAAGAATCAAATAGCCAAAGCTATTATATTTGTTCTATTGAGGATTTACTCGCATCTAGATATATTTTGAAAATTGAAAAATGTCTCTGGCTCTTTGATTCTTAAATATGCAATCCCTTACAATTATAATGTACAAGTGACAACTGGCAGCATTAAGCCAACTACCGAGTCGAAGGTGGCTGCGATATCTGATAGCTCGTGATCTTAATTAAACACATTTGTAGCCGACGATTTCAACACGTCCATCAAAGACTCTGCCTTAAAATATGAATGAAGAATGACCCTGAGCACAGGACGATTCCTGGATAGATAAGTGGTTAGAGCATTGGCGTACTAGGCCAAAGCTCCCGGGTTCGATTCCCGTGTCCAGGTGTCATTTTTCAATTTTCAGAATATGATGTGTAGATGCGAGTAAATCATCACTAGAACAAATATAATAGCTATGGCTATTTGATTCTTGATTTAGTTAATATTAATTTTATTTTTCTACCATACATTTTTAATTACAAAAGAGTATTTTTATTACGTCATCGACTTAGTGTTTCCTAAATTCAAGACACATGGACATTCTAGCGGTTCATAGAAAAATAGCGTGAAATATAGAAAATGTATCAAAATCTACCGCCCTGATATAAATAAAGATGGAGAAACAATGCTTTAGGTTCTTAAAATCATGTGTGTGAAATCAATGTGTTGAGGAAAAATCCATTAGTTCAGGATGATACAGAATGCTTTCATGTATAGCGGCACAATCGCACATACCCTTAGTCTCATAAACGTAAACAAATAATTATGAGCCCCCTATACCTTCTTCCTCGGTCTATCTATAGAACAGAGACTACTAAAAATAAATTCAAATTTCTCAACAAATTTAATACCTTTAGGCCAAATTATTTAGTTTTAATTTTAAATATATGTACATGTATGACCCTTATACTTTAAACGTGAATATTCTGAACCAGAACATGATGCACCCAAACATATTTCATATACAATATAGAACACCCAGTTCCCCAGCCGTCAATGTATCACTATTTAGGAGGAAACACCTAATTTCACCACGATAATTATTTAAGGTATGGTGGGAAACGAACACAAAGTCCACAATTCACTAGGCAAACGTGCTGTCGTGAAATTAATAGTACAAAAATACATTTATTTATTTTAATTTAGCACTAGAACCTATTCCATTTTTAAAATATTATTTAATTTAACAATAATGTACAATACATAATTTAAATATAGTTGAAAATTACACCTATACTTGGGAACAGAACCCGCATCAAGGTGTCATTTACATTATTATATTCAAATACATACCTGTGAAAGGACTTTGATACATCCCAAATAATAATTGCATTGTACTAACTTATAAGCTTAAATGTCATTCAGGCTAACATTAATTAAAAATACATAGCTATAAAAATTAGTGTCATCAATATAACATATTATTTCTTTTCATACAAGCATTAAATTGGGAACCACTGTTATATTAATAAAAAAAGTGCCTTATGTAGGTAGGTTCCATATTTATTGAACCTCTTAAGTAGTTTACATAGATTAAATGTCAATATTAAGTATTAAAACAGTTTAATAATAATAATAATAGTTAAGTCTATGTGAATCTTCGAAATTTCAAGTCTGAATCCGAATCGCAATAAAATTCGGGCTCAATTCAAAATTTAGAATATTTTTCGGATTCAATAAAAAAATTTAAATATTATTATTGTAAATATATGAATTTGATTTAAAATTTCGAATCTAAATTGATCCTAGTTTCGGATTCGATTAGTTTAGCTTAAAATTTGAGTTTATAATTCTTACTTGCAAATAAATACAATCAGACCAGAAACCAGTTACATAGTCAAGTGAATAAATAAATTAATTTGAGTTCAAGGTGGCTAATGTCATAAAGCTTTGTATTATGGAGAAGCATATGGTTTTTTTCTATGAAAATAATGTATCACTAGATTGAGATCATATAGGCCTACAAGTAAGTAGGGACCAAATATCTTTATTCACACAGCAGTTAAGACTTTGTGAGTATTTTAGTTAGGTACTGAATATATTAAGATGTTTATATTTAATTATGACAAATTTTCATTATTGTACATTGACCCATTTTATCCCAATGCACATGGTATTAATGTTTTCTTGACTCAAGAAGGTCACAGAGATTAGTTTCATCCTCAACCGCCTGGATTTCGATACAGCAGGTTAGCCAACGTTTGCAAAACGATACTAGCTTGTAAATGGGTAACGATCACACTAACGGCACCTATTATCGACTAGGATAACTATTTGTAGAAGGAGAAGTTGTATTTAAAACCATGTATTTTTACTTGACTGTCTACTTGGGAGTCGTTAAGAGTCCAATATCGTTGTGATTATTGAACCTAACCCAAATCTAAAAATACATTCAAAAAGAAGAATAAATTATTCATTAAATGACGTGTTATAAACAAACACTCTAGCTTAATTTTAGAAAGGAAATAAATAAATCGATTAATAATTTTTATTTTCTCATTTAAAATGCATTGAAATGGAAACATTTTAAAGAAAATATTTCAATAACTATTTTTAGCATGGTTTGAAAATTCCATAAGAATCACGAAAGATGCCCAAATATATTACTAAAATAAATCAAAAACAACAATGTTGAATTATTAATTTTTTTTAGAGCAGTGCATTTATGGGTAGGCTCAGCCTTAAGATCGTTCATCACATTCCCATCAACTCTGTGATACTGTCGGCTAGAAATCGTAAATTTACACGAACACTATTGCATGTGGATCATTTCTGCTTAGATATTAATGGAAATAAAGAGTTAATAGAAGTTACTAATACTGCACATTGTTGGAATATTAAATTATATTTGTATAAAAACTACATTGAGAAGGCCGTTTTTGACCATTTTAGAATGGTTTAACAGATAAGCACTGCACAAATCTTAATTATGTCTTAACAGGGACATATTTTAATTATTAACAAGAAACTTTGTCCCCTATCGTCACCGTGGAAAATTTCTTGTAATCATTCAAATAAGATTGCAATGCACACATTTCTCGCATATCGTAGGTATTTTCATTTCCCTTTAACTTCCATACCTCGCGCGAGCCGAGAACTAAGTTGGGCCTGCTTGCTATGACGAACGCTCTTAATATGAATAAAGTGTATTTGAGATTCCCCGACGATTTCACTTATAGAACTTGCTAAGTGATTGATATTCATCTTGTTCGCTACGCTTGCGTCATTTCACCCCGCCCGTGTCTGCCACTTGCAAATGTTTGCCGCGAAGCTTTGCGTGACGTCACATTCACAGTGTTATGACGTGTGCGTATAGTGTGGAATGAGAACTTCCGTTCAAACCGCCTTTGTTTACCCGGCTGTTTTCCTGCATCCATCTCTCTGGTGAAGTGACATAATGGATGGTAGCGTATGTTTTTAAAACATTTCCAATGTGTTTAAAAATACAAAAAACAAAACTAAAAAACCCCTATACAAATTGGTACATGAATTGTTCAATAAATGTGGACTTTTATCACACATCATAATTTTAACTACTTAGTGACAAATAACTTCCGGATGCGCTAATCGAATCCGAGATCTTGTAGTCCACCGCGCCAATTACTCGATTGTTGAAACATTGGCGTGCTAAATCAAAGGGTACAAACTTATGACCGCAGCACACAGTGCAGGATTCGTTGCTAGATCGCTTGCTCGTTGCTGAGCAGGGCACGCTGCTGGAAAATGATGTCACTGATGGCTCGGCTGCTGGCTAGCCTGCTGGTTTCCCTTGATACGTCCCATGCTAAAGTCTGTTCACCGTAGGAATTGTTTTCTGAAAGGCCTTTTTCCTTAACAGAAATCTATTATATAGCAGGATATTTGTAGGAAAAAAGACCTTTCAGAGAGTAATTCCTACCGTGAATGGAGTATATTTTCCGTGCTTGATTCCCTGCTGGCACGAGAGGTGAGCCAATCAGAGAACAGACTTCAGTCGCGTGATCAGGCACAATGATCGCCACTGTTTACGTGCAATCATTGATAGAGGTGGCTACGTCCATGTGCTCTCCATGAACACAGTTTATTACCACAGTGCCACCAGGACCCATCAGTCCGCTAACTTCGTTCTCAGTGTCCAGTGAGTTGGGCTTTGGTCGTCCACCAAAGAAGCGCAGGAGTAGAAGTGATGATTCTTATGCGAGTGATATCAACACCTTAGGCGAATCTTTCCGACAATCCATTGTAGTTGCCAAGAGCAACAGCTCTCTCACAGCTTCAAAGCCTGATACCATTGATGGGTTGATAGCATTTATTGGATCGATGCTACGTAGCTTCCAGAGTGAGGAGCTCTGACTGGATTTAATGGACACCGTATTCCAAACTTGCGTTAATGCTAGAACTGTAAATTTGGGGCGAATGAACCTACCTAAAAATTAATTAAAAATTTCCATTGCAGTAATATTGTCATCTGTTGTCACCAAAAATTGCCTTTCTTCCTTTCATTTGAGGCACTTTTACTGAAATATTATAGAGGAAGGTACAGACTATATTTTGTGATAGAAATTTATGCTTTTATTTTTTCAGTCTTATTTGTACATACAAGATGATTCTGCTAAGGTTGTCAATAACTATAGGCTCGAGGGGGGGGGGG
>CABFWB010000189.1:177253-200297 GCA_902151455.1 Timema bartmani
TAGCGGGGCATTTTGGCATTTGGGACCTAGGGTCGGAACTGCCAAATAACGTTTCTGTGGCGTGTTTAGTTTATGTGTTTATTTCGACTTGAGATGCATTTACGATATTTCCGTAATGATAGAGTATGATGTAATTCGGTAACTTGCTTAGTTCATGTGTTTATTTATCCTATTGAATGTACAATGCCAGAACTGTTAAAATATTCAGTGAATTTATCACGAACCCCACTCGCTGTATCAGAACACCTATTATCAGCCGGTCGGGAAACACCTTTAAGATTGCACCCCGGAGTTACTGGATTTTCTTTCCTGTAGTCAGAGTTATGGTACATACCACATACATTTTTTGAACAGTAGGAAATTGTGAAGTAGACCACACACAAATGATATAGGATTCAAAAGTATATAAACCTATTGACAAGTATTCCAAATCCATTTTAAGAGGTCCTTATAGCTCTACTAAGCCTGTAGCTAAAAACTCTCTTCTCTTTTTTCAGTTATATATCGGGATATGGCTTCATTAAATTAGGCTTGAGTGCGAAAGCATCTTCCACAATGACATAGGGCATCTCGTGACAAACCCCCGGCAGGCACTTTGGAGGAGGCAAATTTAAGGACCCACTATCTAGTTTTATTCCGAAAGGACTTTCTTTAAAGACAGTAGAATCGTGTATCCGACCATTGCTGCCAATATCAACAAAAATAAACTTGTAGTCTGCGTCCATGAGGGCAAGGAGTACAATGCTATCGTTTCCTTTGTAATTGCGGTAAATTGAGCAATCGTTTCTTGGGAGGCGGAACACAGTGTGCTTACCGTCTAGTGCACCTATGCAGTGCGGGAACTGCTAGTTGGTTTGATATCAGTCTGCTATCAATTCCCATTGCTCCTAGGTTGCTGGGAACGCTATAACCTCTTCCTCCTCAAGTACACTTTTGATGGCTTTTAACGTTGAATCAACAATCCCAGATAGCGTATTTGCGGCGATGTGCAAGGAGTAAGCGAGGTCTTGGAAGGAGTTGCCAGTAGCCAAATACCGCAGAGTAGCACACAGCCTGTTTACCTTGGTGTTATTGCTTGCCTCATTACGGTATCTTGCTTCTGAATTAAGAGGGCAGTTTTGGCAAGCAATTCGTTCACAATAGCTTCCTTCATACGGATGTATTTTGAAAATGATGATGGGTCTTCGGGGCTGTCTAAAATTTTAAAGATACGGGGTTATTAATACACATTTCTGTGAGAGACATAAAAAGATCAAATATAATAATTATGGTCATGTTTACCTTAGCTTATCAAACAATAGATAGGATGCTTCCTCCGATATCTTGCCGCTGTAGCCATTCCCGACTCCACAAATTTCTCCTACCTTTTCTGCGCCTCTTTAGTGCACAAATGATTGAAAATATCGCCATCGCTTGTTGTCTTCGACGAATAAAATCTGCCCCCAAAGTATCGTCGTCCAAGAAGTCATTATTGTCCTCCATATTTGTTGACAACAGAGCTAGTGTTTTCTCGCAGCTCTCTCGTAAACTAGCTGCATGGCCTCCAGACGGTGAGCCTCGTCTGAATCCAACTCACCAGCGCTCCCTGATTGACACCCAGCAACGCAGCACGCACAGCAACGAGCAGCGAAATCCAGCAGGCAATCCAACAACGAACCTCCCTCTTCCCTCAATACTGATGAGTCATTAGTGGTTGCCGCGTCTCGCATGTTAGTCGCGACTCTTGGTTTATCTGTAATTTAGTCTGTTGTTAATTGTTATGTGTGTTTATACGGTAACATTGTTTTCTTGTTAGATGCTTTGTGTTTGTGCATGAACAAAATAAGTTATTGATATATAATTGTCATGGAATCTGCTAATAGTGCTAATAAAAAAAACAAAAAACTCTCACATAATTCTTCAGTAGAGGAAACAGTCTTCGTATGAGTCTTCAACCTCTGCTTCTCACGATGCAAATCCTCTCCTTAAATCTGGCGAAAGCTCGTCTGTGCAGCCTACAGAAGCCGAAGGTATATATGTTATTGATAATTCTAGACTTTACCGAGCTCATAGACTCAGGACTCAACTATTTCTTATTGACCTTTCATTTGGATGAAATAAATGGGGGAACATAAAAAAAAACTTTCCCTTGGCTCGATTGTAGCAACGGGAAACTTGGTTGTAATGTTTGTAAAGAAGTTGATTAACTTGGCGCATTTAAAAAAAAAAGCGCATAAGCTATCGAAGTAATCGCGTTCATACTTAGTTACATTTAATGGATCAAGTAAAACCGCTCAATTTACATCTTTGAGAAAAAAATCTTTGAACGTAAAAATTCTTTTGGTCACACGACAGCTAAAAGTATTGCAGCCGAGGCAAAAAAGTCAATAGACAAGGTTTTTGATGAAATGAATGCATACTACTTAATGACAACAAAAACGGCCTTTATAACGGCTTACTTTATTGCAAAAAACAATAGGCCTTGCACCGACCATTTTGATCTTTTGGAGATGCAAATATAATGGCTTGGATATAGGTGTGGAACTACATCCTAAAAACAATTGCAACTGAAATAATTTGTCACGTTTCCGATGAAATGAAAAAATGAATCTTAAAACAAATTTTAGAAGTATCGGGCAAAATATCAGTCCTGATAGACGAATCGACCAGTCTTGGCAGTAAGTTTACTTTGATAACTTATTTGAAGTGTGAAGTTAGCAAAGAGGACCCTCCACATTTTTTATTCTCATATCTTCTTGAATTATCCGACCAAACATTAAGACCGTAGCAGAAAATATTCTGGATTGTTTAAGCAAGCAAACACGGTTTTGACGATAACTATCTAAAATAAAATTTTCTACAAGGGTTATGCTGAGGAAAAAAAAAAAAAAAAAAAAAAAAAAAAAAAAAAAAAAAAAAAAAACAACAANATTATGAACCACAGATTGGAGTTAGCTCTGAGTGATGCAATTAACAAAGTGGGAGCTGTAAACCATTTCCAAATTTTTATGGACAAAGTTTACTCCATTTATAGCAGATCACCAAAAAATCATAGAGAGTTAGCAGAATGTGCTAGTGAACTAGATCAAGAAATAAATGAAATCGGGAAAATTTTAGGGACATGTTGGGTAGAAAATTCATTTAGAGCTGTGTCAGCTACTTGGTACGGATACGGTGCCCTAAACATACACTTTGACTTAGCCAAGGTCGATAAGAGCAGAAATTCGGCCGAGCGAGCCATGTACAGTGGAGTGGAACATTTAGTGACGTTCCACTCATAGAAAATTATAAAATTCCAACCATCAATCATCCATGATCATTTAATAACGAGTGTCATCATTAACTTAAAAAAATAATTATTTACCATAATTTCTAGCCACAAACCCTGTTGGTCAAGTGTGCCATTACATCAAGAAGCTTACGAATCACTTTTATATGAACTAAAAGTGCTGGAACCTGATCAGTGGCCTATTGACAAAACTGTAGGCTTTGGTGAACCGAAGATTGAGAAGTTGTGCAGAAGGTTTAAATTAAGTATACTCAAAAGCAAAAACAGTTACAGGGATTTTGTCGAAAACCATACAAGGATACCAAAAATTTTTACACCTTTGTTTAACTGCATGAAACTGATCCCCTGCAGTTCAGCCGATTGTGAAAGAGGATCCAGTCTAATGAACCTCATTATTACACCCAACCGTACGAGACTTACAGTGTCATTTGTGTCAAGTTTGATGTTTGTTTAACTGAGAGAAAGGGACCCAGAGCCATATGTAAAAACATGGCCTCGAAAACACGGGACTTACGACGATACACGACGATACCCGAACGAAACAAGCAAAACCAATCACTTTGGAGAATACCAATCCATCTGCTAATTTTTATAACTCTATGGACATGTGGGCCTATAAAAATTTGACTATTTCAATGAATAAAACTTTTTTACTTTGATGTTTCAACTATTAATTGTTAAGTTGTTCAAATGTTCAAGACCAAATGTTTTTGTGGATATTAAAATTGTTTGGTTTGATTCCTAACCCTCACTTCATTTTTATTGATATATTATTAACAAATTATGAGCCGATAAAAAATATAACCTAAATTATAAATATCAGACCGCACGATATTAGTCCTTGCTTTTGGATATCCGTAGGCAAACGGCGGCAAAATAAGTTGCTAAAAATCTAACTCACGAAAAAAAAGTTAAACATTTGACAAAAAGATAAGTTTTGCTTCTTATCAATGTAAACATCGAAATTATTCATTTTTCACAACATTGTCAGTAGCCAGCCAGCCAGTCGCCTGTGGCTGTGGACCATATTCTTACGGTATGCTATAGTACAAAATCAAACGTTCCAGTACTGGAAAATGTACGCCCAATTTTCACAGGAAGGTCTTTATTTGACAGCTTTAAAAGTTATTCCATCCACTTTAACGTATTCATATGTCAAATCATATGATCTGCAACTATCATTGTTCTCATATCAAATGTTTAAAAAATTAGGTAGCCCAGTGGCTAAATAATTTTATAGTAAAATAAATTGATAAAACTAAATAAAAAGGAAAAATAAACTACTAAGAGTAAATTTGATAACTTTTTTTGTGTTTTATATTCAATTATAAGTTTCCCGTCCTGTTTCGGTGAAGGTCAAAGAAAAATATGTAACTTGTTTTCTAACATCTTACACTCTTACAGGACTATTTTCACTATGTAACAAGTTGGCTACACTGTTCCCTCCGTCCCGTAACTGGAGCTAACCTCTTAAGGTTTTTTTTTTTCTTTCTACTCGACTACCAATCAAATTAATTAGATACTCAAAATCCTGGCTTGTCATCCCAATAAAGTTCTTAAAACTGCCATCAGTTATGAGCTCCTTAGCCAACAGGTCATAGTCATTCCGTTTAAGATTAGTCATAAGGTCACTCGCACAGTATTTAGCTCTAGCGAGTAGAGATGGTTGAACCCAAAACGGTCATTTCGACTTTTTTTTTTTTGCACAACACTACACAATGACCGCAAAAACATCCTAATCAGACGCCATGATGCAGACTAGATAAAAGATGTAATACTCGTAATTTGTTAAACAGTTTAGAGAAGCTTTTCGCACTGTTTGATACCAAATATTATACAACACTCAAATGTAACAAGTTAGAAAACAACACCGTTTTACAACATTTTTTGGTGTAAACGGACCTTGAAGTTAAAGTGTTTCTAGAGAGAGAGAGAGAGAGAGTATTTTTTAATTCTGTTAATTTTTTAAGTCACTAAACATGACCTAATTATTTTTCACTTTCCTGGTGTTGAGGAAGATTTTCTACTATTTGTACACAAGTTCATCCTGCTATCCAATTAGTAAAGTATTTTTTTTATAGGAAGGGCCTTTTAGAACGTACATATATATATTCCCATAATTGATAGCATTTTAATATTTGATTAGTGTTATCTTATAGATTTTGATACTATCTATAAAACGTGACAGCTGCATATCACATGATTTGATGTACGAATACAAAAATGTATATCTACTTATTTTTCCAACTGTCAGTTAAATAACTGTTTTCTTATGAAAATTTTGCTGTAAATATCAGCACCATACAAACTGCTAGACAACAAACTGGCTAACAAGCTATAAACAATGATGTGGAAAGCTGGGTAGATCAAAGGGGCCGCCATGACTTGGACCAACTGCTGGACAACCTAACCTATAGGAGGACAAAGTGATGGACAGCCAAGTGGCCGACATGACGTGGACCAACTGCTGGACAACTTAACCTATAGGAGGACAAAGTGATGGACAGCCAAGTGGCTGACACGAGAGAACAAACTGTCAGACAGACGAACTGATAAGACACCCAGAAAAGACGTGGACAAAGTGGCTGACACAAGCAGAACCATGTGATAGACCATGGAGAGACAGCCAAATGGTAGACACAATCAAAACAATTATTTGTAACTGGTCGCCCAGTGCGCGGTGGGCTTTACCTATAGACCTACCAGTGCTCCCAAATATTTTAGAATCGCACTCTAATTTTAGAACTACAAACTTTCGTGACCCACCTAACTTTATTGGACTTTTTTTTACCATGGTTTTTCATTTTTACATTTTTCATGAATTTCTATTGTAAAATTTTTCAAATTTCAAAAACATTTTGCGACACACCAACAATCAGCTCACGACCCCAACAGTGGGTCGTGACCCAAAGTTTGGGAACTACTGTCCTAGAATATGCGATCACCATTAAGAGCTTGTACTCAATTAAGCACGGAAATATCGCTTATAATATATATGGGCGATGTTTCCGTACGGGTCACAATACGATTTAGCCGCAAGTGTAAAATAAACATTTCCGAGAAAGAGATATAAAAGTACGAATTGTTTTTTTAAGGGCGTGTTCCAATTCCTGTGAGTACTCACCTTGGTAAACTGTGTTTGTTGGGAAGGGAAAGAGGTTGGTGGCAGAGGGGGGAGGGGGTGACGCTAGCCGCATGATTACTTTTACCTGGAACACGTTCCACGTAGATCCCTTTGAGTTGGAAAAATAATGAGTCGCATTGTTTTCACAGTATCCCCATTTATTTAACTTTACTCCTCTCTCACGCAACATAATTTGTGACTAAGGAGAGTGTGCTTACACTTGACCGCATTACAGTTCTACCTTTCTTTAGGTACACTAGTGTATCCATCAATACACTACAGGCCTGCTAAATTTGGGTTGTTGAAAATTGTCTGCAATGTAAAGAGTGATTCTTATGCTTTGTGGTGTACTGATTTAAAATATAACCTCAATTTGTCTCTACCACGTAAGGATTTTTCACAAAGTGGATATGAAAATATTCGAAAAGCACTTATTAATACGTATACTGATTAAAACTTATTTATTTTAGAAAAATTAAATAATGATTTTATTTAGAAAATTATTGATGGAAAACCTTTCTCAACACTTATTGGGGTTTACAAGTCCTTATACTTCCCTTTTATTTTGCCCTCAAAGCTCCTTTTCGAACTTATTCTCTTGTATTCAGCTTTCTGCTCTTCTTTGTGCAGCATCCAACAGTAGTCCACCATCATGTTTATGTTCCATCTACCCTGGTATCTGCATTCCATCTCCTTGATGTATTGATGGAATATTTCCCTCTGCTCTTCACTTACAGTACCAAGATTTTCGGGAAAGTAGTCCAAATGGGAATTCAGGAAGTGCACTTTCAAGCTCATCGAACAACCCAAGTATATGAATCTCATGAGTATTGTTTCCACACTACACTTGAAGTTGGGGGTCCTTATTGTTTCCAAAAAATTTTGTTACAACGTCTTTGAAAGTCTTCCAAGCCTCTTTTTCCAAAATATTCATTTTTGATTCAAAGACTACGATTTTCAGAAGTTTCCGAATATCTCGATCGACAAAAACACCTTTCAGTTTCGCTTCCAAAAGTCCCGAAAACTTCTCATTCAAGTATTTAAAACACTCTTCTTTTGTATTTACAAATTGCTTCATCAAACCAAGCTTGATATGAAGTGAAGGCAGGAGGACTTTTCTTGGATCAACCAAAAACTTACGTACATTTTTGCTTTCAGGTTCTAAAGCATCCCTACGTAGCCACACCTTTTTGATCCAGATTTGCCTCTTATCCCGGCTGTCTCATTCACACAAGAAACAGGGGTACTTAGTGTAAGATATTAAACAAGCTCGCCTATTATGGCATCAATGTTCTGGAAATTACAATAATTTAAGATTCCAAGATTACTAAGCAAATTCATTATAAAGTTTCCACGCCTCCCTTGCTAATAATCCGCGAAATAACGTAACAAAACACGTGATATAAAGAAGGGCATTTAGAAGATATCTTACAACAACAAATAAGTTCGCGCGCACCTTAGTATTAATTGTACAGTGTTAAATATAAGTGTCCTGCCTAGCAATGAATCCCAAAGAGAGAGTCAAATTATTATACAAATCAAGGGAGGTCAGGTTCCCCTTTAACCACTTAAGGCATTCCAAGGCAATAGAAGTTTCAAGTATATTATAGACTACTAAGTGTTCGTTTCCCACATACTATGGAAAATGAATCTCAAATATGTTGTTGCTATGTGGTTGTTGTACCGTCGTCTCAGGCTTAACCGAACTTACTGGATTCATTCAATTAACCTTAAAAGGGAACAGGCGGGAACATTCTACACAATTTTACAAGAACTTCGAGAGAATGAGAACAAGTTCAACTATTTTCGTATGTCATTATCATCCTTAGATGAACTGTATGAACGACTTAAAAGTGAAATCTAACATACGATTACGAAAAAGAAAAATAGCATTACATCAGAAGAAAGGTTTGCTGTTACGTTTAGCTGATTAAAAGCCTAAATTATCATTTCAATTGTTGCATGTATTCTTGAATGTTTACTCTAGCTTAAATTTATTGTTATAATATAGTCTGGGTTGTTGTAAAAATGGCGTTTGGCGTATACAAATGAAGAATAAAAAATATTCAAAAGCATGATATAAAAAACAAATTGGGAATAAACTTATTGTCATTCAACCAGTTGTAAAATGCTAACAATTTTTTTTATTACTTCCACTGGAAAATTATCTTAATTTTATTATCTTTTGGGCCAACAAAAATAAAATAAAATGTCATTGATGTATGTTAAACTATTTATTTTAGTATGTAAAATTAAAATTACATTGTAACAATTTCACTATAGAACTTAGTAGTGTATATATATGTAGAAAACAAGTTATTATATTCAATTTAAAGTGGTGAAATAGAACGTGTTCTGAAGATCCAGATGGAGCTGGGGAAGGATTGTCCGTTGGGTAGATATCTGGAGAGTTAGCTACTTACGAATGGCCAAAGTTTTGATGATACTACTCAGTCGATTGAGTAGGCTGGGACACAGATGGCTCCTTCTAAATGTGTTATTTTTCTGGTTTGTTGGATTGGGAATGGATTATTTTGCGAATTAAATAACTGAGGTTGTTGAGAAAATGAGGTCTGATAAGTGGGAGGTGGGTTAAAATAGCTGGAGCATGAAGGCTGTGGATTGGGAAATGAAGGAGGATAGTAGGGAAATGTAGGTGGTTGAGTTTTTTTTTCTCATTGATAATTAAAATCACTTGATGAACGCCCATTTGAAATTCTAGAACTTTGCTGTCAAATTTTTTTAAATGAGAAAATCACACCTTGAAAGAATGACATCTGGGCATTTGGCTTTTCTGGTTCCAGTGCCTTCAACATTTTTAATTCAATTTCATCTGGCTTGCGGAGTTTTCTGTTGCCAAATCTCTGTTTTTCTCTTGACTTGTGACTTGGTTGTGATGAACTACTCCTTCGTCCACGCATGAAGCAGGTTGAAGCTGCCCGTTATCATCAAGTCCATCTTCGCAGTTATGTGTATTTTCCAAGCTGTCTGCAGTTTCTCTTAAATCATACAATTTGTTCAAAAATAGCATTTGGTCATTGTATACATATTTCTTTACGTTTGGTGCGCCTGAACCGCTTTTCTTGCAATCCTGCTGCTTTTTTTTTCATTTGGAAAATGCATCGCGAAGATTGGTCCACCTTATTATTTATTGCCTTCCCTGAAACAATGACAGATACAGTAATTTAAAATTTACTAAGTTATCTAGTTTTTACCGTCTATCTAGCTTATAGTGAAACACATATTACTGTAGTGTAATAGTATTTTAGCAGCTACTTATTTTCAGGTATATAGCAACTGGGTGATCTTTCGTCAAGCTACATTATTTATTCAGAATTGGTACCTCTACAGTAGGAAAGATAGTTAAAAAGTATGAAGATCTATCTGGTCAGTCATAAGAGAGGAATGCATACCTGGACTTTCAAAGGAAATAGTTGAATCTATTGCTTATGATTTTGAAAAAAACTGCTAACTTCCCACACTGCCTAGGCGCGGTCGATGGGAAACATATGCGCATAATTTGTACACTGAACAGTGGATCCATGTATTTCAACTACAAGGATTATTATTCCGTGGTATTAATGGCATTTGCAGACTCAAAATACCACTTTGTGTATGTTAACGTTGGGAGCTTTGACAAAGAATGTGATTCTTCTATTTTTAAGAGATCCGCTCTTTGGAACTCAGTAATAACAAACGCACTACAATTACAGGATGAGAAATGTCTTCCAGGTATAGAAAGTCAAAAAGTTCTATACTTCTTTGTTGGAGATGAAGCATTCGGGCTACATAAACATTTGTTGAGGCCATATGGGGGAACAAACTTAACGCTAGACAAGAAGATATTCAACTACCAGCTGTGCAGAGCTTGACGTTATGTCGAGTGTGCTTTTGGGATTCTAAGTAACAAATAGCGAATCTTCCATCGGCCTATTGACGTAGATCCTGATTTTGCAGTTGATATTATTAAAGCTTGTGCTATTCTTCACAACTTTGTCCGTGACCGGGACTGGTTTTTGGCTGAGGATACTACAACAATATCCGGACTGGAAGATTTACCAGAAGAAACCACAATACGAGGTGGCCTTCATGAAAACGGTATCAAAAACTCATTAATAAAATATTTTGTAACGAGTGTTGGTGCCGTTCCCTGGCAATTGACTAAAATATGAGCAACGAAGTAGTCTATCCACTCTCGCAAAGCACAGTAGTATGTATCTAAACATTATTAACAGACAAACTTTAGAGTGAAATAATTGTAGACAGATTCACTGATATAGAAGGTATAACAATTAAAATATGATTAGAGTGAAGATTTTTGGATTTTACTACCAATCAAAATAAAAATATTGTTTGAATTTTTTATTTACACTTTTACATTTCTACATTTTATTTACAGCCAAAAATCTTCACTTTAAATTGACTAGATTTTTTTTTTCATATTTGAAAAATATCTCTTCTATAAAATTAAAATACGTGAAAACTCACCGAACTAGTTGCGATTTCCCTTATCCTTCATGTCTTCAAAATCTTTATTTATTTCGCAGCAGACGTATGTTCATGCGTTTTTCGTAGCATTTCTATCTTTGTAAATTGGTAATGTTTTGTCCCAAAGTACCGGTCTAATTTGTACTAATGAAATAAGGATTTCATTGTCTATATTTTCTTCCATAACTACGACCAATTACACTAATTAACTACCATAAAATATAAATGGAACACAATAGGCTAGTTAACTACTGTGACAAATAAATGGAACGCACAGGAGAAAACAAAGAGGTAAACTGAAGACAGGTTATCGTACGAATAAAAATCGTGGAGTGTGCAAGCGTGCATTGGGTCACGTGCACCATTGTATTCACGGCAACGGCACGGCGTCCGTCTGTTGTAGTGGAATTGGACGTCATCAACACGGTGATCGTGCCGTGCCGTGCCGTGTGGAGATCGAACCTTGTGCAAGCTCCCATGCTCTTCTTCGTTCCACTAAAAGAATTTGCTCGTACGGTATTTTTCCGTACGATTGAAATCGATATGTGTGCAAGGAGGGTAAAGCGTCATCCTCGCAATATACCGAACTAAGGGTTCGACCAGACTGGCAAGAGTGCTTGCGACTGAGCGACTGCATAACTAAACTGGCCAGCGAGTGATTAGCAGATAGCTCTCGATAGTTGCTGACGAGGAGGCAAAGGCTCGAATCTTGGCTCAGTGAACTGAGGGTGGTTTTTGATAAGTGATTTATTGTTGTGGTTTTCCCATCCTTTCTCCGTGCTAATGGTGATTCTTATCTGTAGAGGCCTACTTTGATTATAATATTGAAGTATTTTAAAAATTAGTTAGATATATATATATCTATCTAATATTTTAATAAACTATATGTATATATATATATATATATATATATATAGTTTATGATCTTACAAATTAAATTAGGCCGTTAGTAGCAAGTGTGCTAAGCCTATCGATAATTATAAGAAAGTCAAATATCAGGTCAAAGTTTTCCTAACACGCAATGAACCAACACAACAATATTGCCTACCGCCTGTAAACTAGACTGTTCCGGCTCGAGCGCGCGCTCTTGAAAAATAAAACTATTTCTATCTTTCAAGCGCGCGCGCTCGGGTCGCTCGCTCCAGTCTGGCCACCTCTCATTACAACCAATGTGTTCTTTTTTTTTTTGCGCTCGCTTGCCTAGTCTGGCTGTACCCTAACGGTGAGGTGTGGACTCGAATCTCGGTCGAGTGTGCTATGAGTGTTTTTTTACTAAATGATTTATTACTCTCTAGCCACGCAAATTTGGGTATAATTCCTCTAAATTCTACCGTCCTCATCCCTACCTCATTAGTGTAAACATGCAGATACCCCGAACGGGTATTAAAATGCGCTAAATTTTTTTATAAAGGTATTTATTGGCGGCTACACATACTAATAGAAAAGTATTTAATACTGTGCTTGAATCGAACTAGGGCTCCTTGAACTCAACCAACCAAGTCAAATTGGTCACGTATTAGTGTGAGAAATTCGTGACATAAGGAAAGATCTTCCCCAGAAGGGACCAGGATGTCGTCTTACCATGTACACTCGGCTCTAATCAAATGTAGAGCCTCTGAAGTTTTAAAAAACGCTATTCTAGTATCTCGTCGCCACAACAACACTAACAGGTGCAAAGCTGTAATAATATCGTCACTATAAGACTCTTATTAATTGACAGTTTATTGAAATGATATCTCTTACTTTCATGTGTTCATACACAAATCCTTATGTTTTGTAGCTCTCGCTTTTGACAAATGGTTTCAACTTTTTATACCAGTGAGGTGGATAAACAAGTAAACTTTTTAACAATGTTAGACCCACTTCGGTGTTTGAATGATCCAAAGGCGTCACTCTCGCAATATACTGGACTAACGCTGAGATGTGTGCTTGAATCCCGGTCGGGTGCACTGAGGGTGGTTTTCCCTGAAATCTCTTCCACTCTCCTTCCACGCAAATATGGGTACATATACTCTAAATTCAACCTTTCTCATCCCAAACAAATGAGCAATAGTAACTTACATACGCGTGTAACCCGAACGGATAGTTAGACGTGGTGCTAACAAAAAAAATTGTTAGCGATTCTGTAACCCACTTTGGTGAGCATGCGGACTAAACGTCAAGCTCGTCTAGTCTGGGAATTGAAAGATCGGGTTTCGAACCCTGGCTAAGTATACTGAGGGCGTTTTATCCTTAATGGCTTCCCACTCTACCTTCATGTGAATTTGATTACATTTTCTCTCAATTCCACATTCTTCTTCCCCCATGACATTAGCCTAATTGAATGTGGATATCTCAGATAGGTAATAAGACTTAAAAAAAGCTATTTTGTAGATGTTCTAATAATTTTAGTTTCAGCTATCCTGCTATGATTATGTATACTCTCCATTTATGGACATTTATGGACATTACCTGACATTTCTAATAGTGTATTATTTACTTTTAATATTCGCCAAGGGTTGGTTCTGCAAATATCATGTGTGAGTTGAACCAGCGTTTTTCACTTTGCTCCGCCATAGTTAATCTCAGAACTCCGTGGGGAAATTTTATAATATCCTTTATTTGTTTTTCATGATATAAAATAGCATATTTAGTAATTAGGATGAACAATTTTTTCAAATCTGAATAAAGGACGTTTGTCAAAAGCGCAGCCAAAACGTGATTTCTTTCAGTTTATATACTTGTAAAATTTAACTGTCGTTATCTAAATGTTAATAATATTAGTGTAAAAAATGTACGAGGGTTTCAGCTTTTATTTTATCTAGTTCAAGGACACCTTCGGGTTAAAAAGATTGGGAACCGCTGGGTTAAACTGTTGATCAGTGGGTGGAATAATTAATTATATGACCACTATCGCGCGGGCGTGTGATTTTAGAAATTAAATAAATAATAAAAATGAGTAAAATAAGGGAAAAAATTGGCTCATCAACTCTTGTAATAGCGGTGTCTGGTCAAAGGCGGTGAAATGCAAGCACAACAGTTCAGTTCGAAGGAAAAACAATAGAGTTGTATATCAAAACATTGTATTTCCGGTGGATAGCTTTTTTTTTAATCACGTGATTCTTCGTTATGAATATATATAACATAGATATATATTTTAAAGCCATTTAATAAGCAGAATCGCTTCGGTGACATTATGGTCTAAGGCGTCATTCTCGTATTAGACTAGATTGTCGATGACAGATAAATCGGCTTGGGAGAGGGGTTCGAATCCCGGTCGGGTATACTGAGGGTTGTTTTTCCAAAATGGCTTTCCACTTTGTCTCACTCCACGCAAATGCGGGCACACTTTCTTTAAATTCAACCTTGATCATCCCTAACTCACTAGCGTAACTAGTACATATGCATATAACCTAAACAGGTAGTTGAACGCGTTGTTTGAAAAAAAAAACTCCAACAACAATCGTAGTAGACTGTAGTGCAAGTGCAAGATAACTTGTGTCCCGACATTAAAAAGAACGGCAGTCACACAACCGCAATCCCTATCTCAAATCTCCAACCCCAACCTCCCCCAAATCATTATCGGCATACTTCGCCTCAAAATCCCCACCCCCACACTTTTCCCAACGTCTATCCCCATCAACCAATCAAACATATTGAATTGTCTCATCACGGAATGGTTTAAAATATATTCACGGCAGACACAGGGGTGTCGGAACGTAATGAACGTCATATAAAATATCTCTCTACCCTGGACTCTTAAGGGGGCGGCCTCGGTAAGCAAGAAATTGCCACGCAGCGTTCAGCTCTGATGTAATATTTGATTTTATGATGCGCTATTTCAAAATTTGGTTCATACCAAAATTAATTTTAAAGATTCCGGCAGGGCTAATTTTCCTTAACAACCCCATATTATGAGTTTCATTAATAGGTAAGAAAAATATGTGAAAATGTGACATAAGCTCGGACCTAATTTCTGTTTCAACAACTTTTCAAATAAAGTTGCGGAGTTATGAGACTATGCTTGATGAAAAAGGGCTCTTAGATTTATCCTTCCTTCTAACAAATACAGTAATTTTGTATAGGCTCACAAGTCACAACAGAAAATTTTAAGATATTTGAGAACTTGTAGTGAGATAAGTTTCGCAGTTTTTTCTTTCCCCGTTTTCTTATTAACATGACAAAGGGGGATTTTAGGCGAAAGAGAATAAAAGCTTGTATAGAATAGAGAAATAATTACAGAAAACTACAAAGGGCATTGTAAGTCATGAGGACTGACAGCGATTTATTCTTTCTTGATGACAGAGGTGGCCTCGTGTCCTATAGCTAGAAGAAGAAGTAAAAAAGAAAATGAAATCCACGTACCTATGTGAGCGATCCGAAGCAAGCGGTTTAGGTGACGGGGCAAAATAAGAACTAATTTTGAAGTAAAATGTATATCCAGAAAGATTGATGAACTTAAAAATCTCAACCTATTTATATGTAGTGGGAACCTTACAGTGAATTTCACCATTTATATGATTACTAATGAAAAATAATTTCAAAGGGTCCTTATATATCTCATAGGTAATTCGAGAGCATGGCGATTTCTTTAAATATTAATTTTATGATGGTATTGAAGGGTCTAGGTTTATTGGGGCAATCTGTACCATTTGCGACGTTCTCAGCCCCCCTTGCCCGTGTGCTTTGTTATTTTAACCGTGAGGGTTGAATGACGTAATGGCCCTCACAAGTTTTCACAGAATTGCCTGTTCTTGTTAGTTGTTTACGTTATTACTGAGTGATATTTAGCATGTGTGGTGAGCGTAATTTTTGCCAGGGTTTTGTCTTTGGTGGGGTTACATGATAGATAAATGGTACGACACAATCGCACACACTTTCTCATATGGTGTATTACAGCCTGGAAGAAAATGTTAAGAAATAGGGTTTCAAACCCATAATTTTGTTAATCAAAATAAACACTATAACTTTTATAAACTATTCCTAGGTACCATTTTAAACTCAATCCTCAAGGCCAATTTTGAAAAAAATAATATTTTTTTTTGGTCATAAGTGAAATACCCGGAAAAATAAACATGCATTATTGTTGATCATTCAAAATATTCCCCCCAATACCAAGTTTGAACAAAATTGTAAGAGCTATTTAAAAAATATATACAAAATTATACCCTGATTTTGGTTGGAAGAACAGTAGAGAAAATTCAAACATATTTCTTTGCGGCCAACCTTGATAACATTTTACTATATTATTTGTTTTATTTTATAGGTATTGCTAATATTTATCAAAACTAACATCTGCAGATGACATAACTTTATGTATGAATACATTAAAATGGTTTGAGTAACTTGAGTAACGACTACCATTTTTCTTAACAAAATCATACTCTAACTACACTTAAACAAATTTCCCCCCAAAAAACAAGTAATTTTTATTTGTCATGTCAAACACTCTCCAGGTATATGTCCAAACAAAATCGTTAGAACCATTATCATAATATTTCAAATTTTCGAAAATTACTATTTAGTTTATTGCCTTTTAACGAATCCTTACCAAAAAACATCGTAGGCCTATGCATTGTTATTTGGGAGGTCAAACACCTCCTGGATATCCACGTAAACAAAATAGTTAGAGCCATTTTCGAAAAATTTGGAATTAAAAAATAAATGGTACGACACAATCGAACTAACATTCTGATATTGTTTATTATAGCTTCGAATAAAAGTTTCAAAAATAGGTTTTCAGAAAACTACCCTTTAATAAATTTTACCTACTCATAAAAACATACACATTATCTTGTTAGTTCACAATAAAAACTCTCTATTTATAAACTATAAACCAAATTGTTCAAATATATATTTAACAAATGTCATATTTTCGAAAATTAATTATTTGTAGGCGATCATAAAATGATTTGTAATTTAAAAAATAAAAACCTTTTCTTATTTATCATTAAAAACTATTCCCAAAAACTCATTAGCATTATTCATTATCACATAAAATGTCCTCCAACACCTATTTTAAATAAAAATAGGCATAGAAAATTTCAAAAATATTTAAAATTTACAAAAATTATTCAGTCTTAAATAAACTATCCCAAAAACAAAGTACCGTATACATTATGATTTGGGAGATCAACTGCTCCAGATATATCACTTATAAACAAAATAATTAGAGCCATTTTTAAAATAGTTTACATTTTTTTAAAACTAGTTTTAAGCAAACCATCCTTTATACTAATTTTTACCCCAAAAAACATTATAAAGTGTTATTTGTCATGTCAAACACTCCCAATAAACACATTTGTAACCAAATCATTAGATACATTTTAAAAATATTTCAAATTTTTAAGAAATATTGTCTGTTTTAAACTACCCTTAAACGAGTTTTTACTTTAAAAAATAACCAAGCTATACATTCATTGTTTCTTGACAAACACTCCCAATATACACATTTAAAACCGAATCATTAGGGCCATTACACACTCATTTTGAGCCAAATCTTTAGAGCTATTTGTAAACTATTTCAGGTTTTAGAAAAATCAGTCACCAGTAAACTACCCATAATGAGTTTTTACCCCAAAACAATTATACATTGTTATTTGTCTTACAACACATCTCTAGAATCTAGATAATACAAAATTGTTAAAGCTATTTTTGAAATATTTCCAATTTTCAAAACTTTCCATCAGTAAACAACTACCCTTTAACGAAATTTTTCCCAGAAACCAATTATACAGTGTTATTTGATATCATCCAAATCCAAGATATGGATTTTAAACAAAATCGTTAAAGGCATTTTCGAAAAATCTGTAACTAAAAAAATTACTCTTCAGTAAACTATCCTTATTGAAGGGTTATTGTAAAAAAAAAAGTTTTCTCATAGAGCCCTATAAAATTTAAATATAAAGTTTGAACAAAATCCATCAAACTGTTTCAGATTACACTTGACGTAATATTCGGATGGCGTTGGATAACAAACAGTATTCAAACTGAATCGGTCAACATAAACCTTTGCCAGTCGCCTTTTTTTGACACATACTTCCCAAACACTTATTATTACCTCGAGACTTGCAAACTGACATCACCAGGATAGTCACCTAATAATACACAACCGTAATCCCTAGATACTTACTAATTGGATAGAAATACGCTTCGGTGGTCGAATGTTCGGTCTCTAGGGTGTCAATCTCGTAATAGACTGGACTGCCGAGGATGGGGGGGAGATCGGTGTTCGAATCCTGCTCGGGTGTAATGAAAGTGGTTTCTCATAAACGATTTTCCACTGTGCTTTTACGCGAAGGTGAGTACATTAACTCTAAATTCAACCTTTCTCATCCTTAACACATTTGCATACAATCCCCCGGAATCAAATAAGTTTCCTCTAAACATGTGGTTGACCACTCCAGCCACTTAGCCCGGGGGATGGACCTTTTTATTTCAAAATAAAAGTTATTTGAATTAAAAGTTTGTTTAATTTTTCTACTGCATCTATGATACATAAATGCTTGGGGGTCTAGAACTGCACTGCTATTTACGCGGTCCAAGGCGTCAAGCCACCAATAGAGTAGATTAGTCATGACGGAAAGGTCAAGGTTCGAATCTGGGCCGGATGCACTGGGGAGGGGTTTCCATTACTGTGGTTTTCCCATTTCACCTACGCTAATACGGGTGCACTTCGGCTAAAACAATCGTAAGCATCCCTATTCCTTAGATTAAGCTGATAATAATGCACGTGTTGAGCGTAAAAAGAAACGTTAAAAAGAGAGACCAGAAAATCAAAGACGAAAAAAAACTTGTTTTGATTTTACGAGGTAGGCTGGAAGGGGAGATACAGTCCTATTTTCATAAGGACTGCCCTTATTTGATAGCTAGAATTATTACTTAATCTATTTTCACGTATTCATACGTCATGTCTTCTGATTTTCAAATCTCACTATTGATACATATTATTATCAATACCAATAAAAAACACTAATAATATACTAAAATGTTATCATTGTTAACTTGACTGTTTGTCGACAATGTTTCCATCTTATAAAACGACTTTCCTATTAAAATCCTACTGTATATACTCGGCGATAGAGAAAATATGGTTACTCTTGGACTCGTCCTTTGTTCGCGGAGTAATACTTGCATGTGTGCATAGGTTCACCGACGATAACATTCACGAAGCGTGTACACCTTTCTCCGAACCCGTGCGTAGTGTGTGACACACCAGATATGAGACAAATTATAATGATCTACCTATGGGTTACGAGACGCCGTTCTCATCAGTAGCTGAGCGCCAATGGACGTGTTCACGCTATAAGGTAGCTGTGAAGGTTCGGGTCCCCCCAACTAGACTTGGTGACTTTGGTGTGATGAGAATAGACAGGCATTTCTCTCGTCCGGAGCATTATTTCACCCCTCCCCCCTTTCCCCCCACCGGTAAGGAAAGTTTGATTTGGTCGGCACGTGTTCTCGGTCTCGGTGGCTTAGTGGGTTGTGTTATCCATCTACTGAGATGCAGAAGGAGAAAATTTCTACATCAGGCGATGGCGACAATTATTAGTTTCGTGGGAATGTTTACAGCAAGAAGATCATTCTCAACCGCTTTCTGACGCGTTTATTTATCAACCACTAGGTGTTTATCGAATGGTATAGTGTACACTCTCCCGCGTCGGTGGCCGTCTGGTCTATAGGTGTCACTCACAATATACCGAACTGCCGATGACGTGTGATCAAGACTCGAATCCTGGTGAGTGAGCACTGAGGGAGTTTTTTTGTTTTAATTTTCAAAATTGTTTTCCACTCTCTCACCACGCAAATGTAGGTACACCATCTCTAAATTAAACCTTACTCATCCCTAACATACTAGCGAAATTAGTACAGAAGCGTATAACGCGAACGGGTAGTAGTAAGAAATGAAGCTAAGAAAAAGTACACCCCGTTTTTCCTGAAAGGTAACAGTTTTGCCTTGACTCTGACCCAGATCTTAAGGTGGATACTCACATACGCATTTTACTCCGAACGAACAGAACAAGCCTAACACCCCGAATGAGCGCGAACAAATTATATGTCCGAAAACACCAAGAATTTGGACCGTTTACTGGTACTTGCCTTGTTCCCGCCAATTTCGCCGCAAACGGGACAAGAACTGGAGCTCAGTCTCAAAATAGATTTGATAATGGCAGCAATTTTTTTGGGTGCTGTTTGCATTAGCAAAAAAGATGAAAAATAGGGGCAGAAAAATGTGGACGAGGCAAGCTGTTTTGTAGACGACGAAATACAGCAGCACTCTTAGGGGATTGGACGGAGGACATTTCCGAAATTTCACGCTAATGTCATCTCAAGACTTTGAAACTTTGGTTAACCTTGTCGACCATAAAATTGCGAAGGACACAAAGTCCATGTTGAGGGTTTCGTAGCACCGGGATTTCTTCATATATACACAGTATTAACCTCAAACATGCTCCAGTAGGCCCACTCCATGATTCGCTACAGTAGTAACTGCAAACATGTTCCAGCAGCACACTCCATGATTCGCTACACTAGTAACTGCAAACATGCTCCAGCAGCACACTCCATGATTCGCTATAGTATTAACCGCAAACATGCTCCAGCAGCCCACACCATGATTCGCTACAGTAGTAACTGCAAACATGCTCCAGCAGCACACTCCATGATTCGCTATAGTATTAATCGCAAACATGCTCCAGCAGCCCACACCATGATTCGCTACAGTAGTAACTGCAAACATGCTCCAGCAGCCCACTCCATGATTCGCTACAGTAGTAACCGCAAACATGCTCCAGCAACCCACTCCACGATTCGTATCAAACTTTCCTAACAGTCCGAACTGGTGCGAAGAACTGAACAAAAGCGAACGTCTGACTTCCTTTTTGTATTCCCAAAAAACCGATGGTTTTTCGATAGCGTTCGGCTCGTTCGGCTTCATTCACTTGGCTAGACGAATCACACCGCGCACGAACAAACGCTAAAGTGAATATACCCACATTTATAAGCTGCACCATAGTGTAGTGCGTCAAGGTGAACTTGTTACTGTGCTACTGTTCAGAATAAATTGATTGTACGTCAATAAAGTTGATTTGCACGACACTCACTAACCCGCAGTAGTTGACAAAAGTCTAAAGCGCCAGTTGGTTTTTTTTTTATCGTTATTATCACTGCATCTTACTACCCGTTTGGGTTGTACGCACTTACGCTAATGTGCAATGGTAGGGGGATTGTGAGATGAAATGGAGGACCTACAGTTTAACGTGGGACCCGAACCACGGTGGAGGCCTGGCATTCCACACATTCACAAGTTGTGATTAATACACGGCTTGTCAGAGGTGAAGGAAGGGTTTGGCAATCAGATAAATCTGTGCCGGGACCAAGGATTGAACCTCGAACCCCCAGCACAGAAGTATGACACCTTACCCCTAGACCGCCAAGTCACTTTTTATTATTTTATTTATCGTATGGCATATATGTTCGGGAGGGATATGACAAGCAGGCTCGGTCGCCTTATGTGTAGACTACTAGCAGCTCTGTTGACACAGAGCGTTGCCCAGACTACACCATAGGAGGTTGACTACATGTCGTACCTGCTTTGAGATGACGTGATGATGGTTATTATGGAGTTGTCGAGCCGGTGTGAGACTTAACCTAACCCAAACCAAACCCTGGTGACCGGTGAGATCATTGGCCCTCTAAGGGGAAAATACCTCAGGTACCAGCCGGGAATCGAACCCGGGACCCCTAGACTCGTAGCCAGGTGCACTGACCACTACACCATGGGGCTGGTTAAAACGTCAGTCTTGCGATAGGACTGGATTGATTACCCGGGTCGAGGTTCGAATTCCAGCCGGGTACACTAAAGGGGGTAGGGTGTCCAGATGTGACTTTCCCATCCCATCTTTTGCATGCTAATGTGGGTGCATTTACTATTAAGTTATCTTACTCCTCAAATATCAAATTAAACCGTTAATAAAACTCGTGTTAAACTTAACAAATATAAAACCCACCGACGTGGCTAACGCTGACCTAGAAGGTCGGCAGTACTCTAGTTATAATCACTGCCGGATGCACTTGAGGGTGTTTTTGCTTCATTATTTTTTTCCAGTGCGATTGTTGATGGAACACCCGCCATTCCCGGAGCTATTATGCGGCAAATTTGTTTCATTACTTGCAGGTATGACGGTCGACACGGTGGCTTTGATGTCATTGCTATGACTTTTGTGGCTGAGACGCTTAAACATTTCATTTTAGAATTATAAATGTATTTCATACTTATTCTCAAATCAACAGCCCAAGGTTGATTTGATGGGATTTTTATCCGTCTGGAGCTGGTCGTGCACGTAGCCCTTCGGATGTTTAGTGCTACCCGCACCATCTGGTAAATATCCCATATACTAGGGGAGTTCAAGAAGTGTGGTGGTTCCCCGTTGCCTTCCACACTGCATTTATATGAGCGAGCACGAAAGGAACTACCAATTTTACCGGGAAATGTATTTTCCCCAGACCTTCCCAGATTCTTTTACATGCCACAATCGACATGGGACCGACGGATTTACTTCCCCTCCGATTGAATTTGTGCTACGGATTTTTATAGTTCAAGTAAAATCCGTTGACACCGGCTGGGTTTGAACCCACAAACATGGGTCCTGAGGCGATCACTTTACCCCAAGACCACCGAGGTTGATATTTCAGAAATAATTGTAACAAAAACATTTTTGTTGTTGCTAACATTACACCCATTAAACCCCGACCTGGGCCATGATCAGTAAGACGTGCTTTTGAGGATTTTCATCCCCGCAAACAAACCTAGCTTTCTCAAGTATAATTTTTTTTTTTTTGCTTCTTGCCGTACTACCAATCCGGACTATCTCCATATCTACTCTAACAATATAGAGACGGAGAAATTAAAATTTAGAGAAATTGTAGGCCTACCCTAATTTGTTTTGGGGAATATTGGGGAACCGTTTAGGGAAATACACCTCAGCACACTTGGCTGTGATCCGAAGCTCGACCTCTCCGTCGCCGTCAAACCATATAATATGAGACTGACGCCTTTGTCTCCTTGCCCACAGATGCGGGGTATTTACTATGGTATGTGGTTTTGTCGCCTTTTTCAGGCACTTAGGGGGGCGTTCAAATATTACTTAAGCAAATTTTTGGCCATTTTTAACCCCTCCCCCCCC
>CABFWB010000189.1:200576-230489 GCA_902151455.1 Timema bartmani
CATTTAATCCGATGACCAAGGTCCTTGAATACACGTCTCAACACTTTCAATTATTAGGTTTCTATTTTTTTGGGGGGTGGGGGGTGGGGGGGGCGTCGCTTGGTCATTCAAGCTTTGGCTTCTATAGGCTTCCTGGCTTCTATAGGCTTCCTCACTTCTTCCCCGTTTAGCCACTCAACATCTTCTTTGCTGCCTGAAGTCCAAGCGGCTTGCAATGCGCCCTCCCTCAATTTTGCCCGCCTTTCTCTGTCTTACGTAAGCATTGCTCTGACCCCCTCTCCCCCTTATCAGAAAAAATAAGCAAAGTTCGAACCCCCTCCTCCCAAGGTGCTTACGTAATACTTGAACCCTTACATGCCCGCCACCTAAGTTCAATTGGTGGCGTCTATTTACAGTACTTAGTTTTTATTTTTTAACACCGCGTCCTGTTCGGGTTGTACGCATTTGAGCTAAAGATGAAGAACGTTGAATTTAGGGTGAGTGTACTGCATTTGCTTGTAGGGAGAGTGGAAAACCGCCCTCATTACAACCGATCGGAATTCGAACCCGGATCTCCCTATCATCGTAAGTCTAGTTCATTGTGAGAGTGGTGCCCTAGACCATGAGGTCACCAAAACAGGTCTACCTACTTAGTTTAAAGTTCAGAGTTCGATCCCAGGCACAGCCGAAATATTTATTACTAATGAGACTGAGTATTGTGTATGTTTTATGATAAAGTTAGTTTTTAAGTCATGTGCTGATTAAATAATTTGGTTCAGAATAAACTCCATTCACGGTAGGAATTACTCTCTGAAAGGTCTTTTTTCCTACCCATATCCTACTATATAAAAGATTTCTGGTAGGGAAAAAGGCCTTTCAGAAAACAATTCCTACGGTGAACAAACTTTACTTACCTTACCTCCCCCTGGACTAGAGTCTGGATATTATATAGGACATAGAACCACTCGTGTTTTTCTCAGTCAACTTTTCCAATCACATTTTTTTTATAGCGCAGAAACCCTCACTGCCTTATCTGATATGCCGGTTGGTGGTGGTTGAATATCAACCGGGTGTATCGAGTGTTTTTTTTCCCCAATTAGTTTCCAACTCTCCCCTCACGCGAATGCGTTTCATTAGTGTCCATATTCGAATTTCCCGGTCGGGGAACACAAGGGAGAAATACATAATTGGCCCCCAAAATGTTCGCATTAAATCAACAAACAAATTAAACATCTGACACGTCATCATATTATAGGATATTTAAATAATTTTTCTCCCAGCAAAGGAAGCCGTCCTTAAATTACGTAAGAAGGTTGTTTTTTGGGGGGCGTTGAGGGGGTGTTTGAGTATTTTCATACGTTTTCCTTCCATCTTACCTAATATTTTTTATCAATGTCTATGGCAAAACAAAATCTAGAAAAAATAAATTTAAATGTTTAATTTTAATTTCACTTTAATTATTAATTTTCACTATTTTGTAGAAATAATTGAAATAGATAGATAGAATTCGTATTTTGACAAAGATAGTTATTTAAAATACACATGACAACTGACTTCGTTTGAATAGTAATACTACTACTACTACTACTACTACTACTACTAATTTTATTATTACTATATAGGAAATATTATAACAAAAAAAGAAAAATGGTTTGAATGAGAAATATATAATAGTATAATTTACTGCAGTTAAAGTACCGTTCCTTATTCTAAGATTTTATATCACTCGCTTCGTTACCAATCCTTATGTCTAAAAATAATTAAATTGCTAAAATAATTTTACTCACCAAATCGTAAATAATTACGTAAGATAACAAGGAGAGGGTTGATGGAAAATCTTACGATCCCCTACGTGTGTGTGTGGTTATATTTACTCTAAATTATACCGTCCTCATCTCATTCTCATTAGTGTAAATATTCGGATAGCTCGAACGGGTAGTAAAACGTGACACGCACACACACAGTGTTGAGCCATTTTGATTGAACTGCAACTTGTTCGGTCGCTATGTTGGGCGGGTAGGATAACCTCTCCATTTACCAATGTTTAAAAACAATTTGTTAGGTATTAGCTTTTTTTTTTACCGCCGATGTTTTCTTTACCCTTAACAAAAAATATTACTTAACATTATAACTACAAATTAGATAAATATTTATGTATGAAACAGACAAAAATTGTATAGATCATGAAAAGAAGAATATCATATGTCGACCTTGTGGCTCTTGGGGCAAAGTGCTCGTCTCAGGTGAGGTTGACGGATTTTTCTTGAGCGAGAAGAATCCATATCACAACTTCCCTCGTAGGGGAAGTAAAACTGTTGGTCCCATGTCGGCTGTGGCATGTAAAAGAACCCTGGAAGGTATGGGAAAATACCTTCCCGGCAAAATTGGATGACTCTTTTGCTCTCGCTCATAGAAATTCAGTGTGGAAGGCAACGGGGAACTACTACACTTCCTGAAATCCTCTAGTACATGGGATTTTTACCAGATAGTGCAGGCAGCACTAATTAGCCGAAGGGCAGCTCCAGATGGACCAACTTTCGGGTTGTTGACTTAAGAAGAAAAAGAAGAAAATCACATTTCAGATATGCAACAGTATACCTACTTTTGGGCCATGTTGGCTGAAATTGGCTGGATTACGCGCAGATTTTTCAATAGCGAAATGAAGCGCAGACGCTTTATGGAAATAAAGTCACTAAAAATGTTAATTGTTTTTAGAGGTTGGCTGTAATTATTCAACCCATCCCAACTCAACCCACCCATCATATGGTTGACGTGTTCATGTTTAGTTTAAGTAGGGTTGGATTAGCTTATAATAAATAACTTAAAACACGAAATTGATTTAGTGTTACACGTATTTTATTGTCTTATTTTCCTTTCTGTTTCATATTGCTTGTTATCAAATAGTTCACTCACTATTAACGGTTGGTTAACTTATGGAATTTTTTTACAAGCTTACTGAAGATATTTATTGGTCGAAATTAAAATATTTTTTGTTGGAGGATTAGTAGAGACCCTGATTTGTGGTAAGTAAAACTATTAGATTTCGTTAAATAAAACATTGTATTTCGGTATAAAAAGCCGGTAAATAAAAGGCTAGATAATGATTTGTGGTAAATATAAATCCTGGTTTGTGGTAATTAAAACGATTGGATTTCGTTAAATAAAGAGTTGTTATATTTCGGTAAAAAGAAAAATCGTTAAATAAAAGGTTAAATCCTGATTTATGGCAAATTATTGTATTTCATTAAATAAATTCGTATTTTGGTATATACATTTTAAAAAATTCTTAGGGGAAAAGGGGTTGGGGGGCCGAAAATTACAACAAATAAACTATAATATTCATTGCTATGAATAGAAAAATTGCCGCTAAAAGCTTTTATGTTTTCGACTATTCCTGGCCTACTATAAACACAAGTATTTAAATAACATCAATTAAAAAACCTTATATAATATTTTATTACTATTTAATTACAATGTTCATAATGAAGGCCTATTTATTACAAACTAGCTGTAATCTTTTTAAATTATATGGCTTAAACACAATATAAACCGTGAATATACGGTAAACGAGAACCTATACCCTGATTTTGGATGGAAGAACAGTAGAGAAAATAAAATATTTCTTTGCGGCCAACATTGATAACATTTTCTTATATTATTTATGTTATTTGATAGGTATTGGTAATATCTATCAAACATCTGCAGATGACATGACTTTATGTATGAATATATTAACATTGTTTTAGTAACTAACTTTGACTGTTCTTCCTTCCAAAATCATACTTTAGCTTGTACCGAATTATTTTTACCAGATTAAAAAGCTTATACATTTTTAAGAATCAAATAGCCGAAGCTATTATTTATGTTTTTAGTGAGGAATTCTCTATCAAGATATCATATTCTGAAAATTGAAAAATGACAATTGGACTCGGGAATCGAACCCGAGACCTTTGGCCTAGTACGCCAATGCTCTTCCACTGAGCTATCCAGGAATCGTCCCATGTCTAGGGTCATTCTTCACTCATATTTTAAGGCAGAGTCTATGATGGACGTGCGGAAATCGTCGGCTACAAATGTGTGATTTTATTAAGATCACGAGCTATCAGGTAACGCAGCCAGCCACCTTCGACTCTGTAGTTGGCCGACGATATATATATAAACAAATGGGTTCATGCGTTCATATTTTATGATGTGTCAGAGGATCTCGGTTAATTTTTTTTCCTGGTTCTTTTAACTTGCGGAAACCCCGACCCCTTTTCATTCATCCTTCGTCTAATTTCGCGACAGTTGTTGCATGACCACTATTAATAAACATAAAACTCATACGTACTAATTCCTTAAAGTCATCCCCGTCCTTGTCAATCACCACGTGTATATCCAGCATGAGACCACGTGGAGCGGGGATTGCCGACAAGACCCGAAGCTGTCTTGTGTCATCGAGTTGGCCGGCTGATTATAGTAAGTGGGGGGAACTTGTTCAAATCTCTCAGTCTCTCATCCCGGCCCTTGCCGAGAGGTACGAACAGAATGAGAGTGGAGTTTACGATATCTTTGTGTGATCCGTATTGTGCGGGAGTGTTCCTTCGTTGGTTTTGTATCAGGTGTTTTAGAGACGGTTGTCAGAAACTGAAAAGCCAAAGTCACGGTGAGTAGCCCTCAACAACTTTTCTTATTTATCTGAAAGATTAAAAATATCCCCAGGGGTGTTATGTAAATTATTTCGTTGGATTAAGAGGGGGATAACCTATCCTTTGAAAGTCAGTACACAGACACTTCTTTCTAAACAAATATATTGATAATGAATAAGGATAAAGATACATTTTTTGTAGTATCTTTAAATGAAAACGCGCAATTTTAATTTCATGTTGTCACTTTTTATAAAAAAAAAAGTATATAAATTACCCATAATATATGTCCAAATTTGGCTATATTCTTATCTATTGAAAATAATTATAAGACTCAAATATTTTACCTTAATTTTAATTTTTAGAAAAATTAGCTCATATTCTACCTCTTTTATAAAATGATTGCTATCGTTTGCCACCTTTGTCACAACACAAAAATAAGAAAAATTAAATTGATCGATGGTGTATGTTCTACAATTTCTTAGCCAGTGAGATTCTGTCATGTTTTTGAAAGCAGTGTGATATAGGTTCTTTTGCTTCCGTTCTTTTCTCGTTATGCCTCATTAGTTTATGGCTTAGTCTGACTGGTTGTAGGAGTCCCCGACTGACCTGTCAAATGGCAGGGTAAAATTGGACAAACATTCCACTTCGATGGTTAGTATTTATTTACAAGTTTCGCTGAGAACCATACTGTGGAGTGTAGACGTAGAAAATAAGAAAGTGAATATTTTTAGGGTTTCTATATGAAAGCGTCTCTAAAATGGATGAAAAAGATTTACGTGTGGGGAAGTATGGTTATCGAAATCTATATTTGAGTGCAAAGAGGGAAAAACTTAGAGGTTTGTTTGTCATTATTAAACTGGATGCAGAGTAGGTAAGTAAACTATATTAATAATCTTGCTAAAATAATAATGTGAAAGGACTGTAAAGCAGAATTTATCTTTTAAAGAATTGTATAACTTAAAAATTGCAATGCATACAATTTTTTGTTTCATGTAATGTGTATTCCAAATAGCTTTTCATATTAGTAAGTAAATTTTCTTAAGGCTGATTGTATGATGTATACTTTTTTTTCTGAGTGCTGCTTATAACATTAAATAATTTAAAATATTTTTATTTAAAGATAGGGGGTCTATTTATACTTTTTGATCATCTCTAAAACCGTCTTCAAAACTCAAGCTTGTATTTGTTTAACTAATATAAAATTCACATGTGTAAATCGATTAAGTTTCATTAGTTTAATTTGTAACACCATTTGTATATTTTCCTATTATTGTGCCTCAAAAGTTTTACAAGTCAAATGGAATAAAAAAGTAAGATCAATTTTTTTTCTAAAGTTTGGGACCAAATGTAAGATCAATTTTTTTTAAAGTTTGGGACCACATAGAACGTTAGAGCCATCATAATCATGAGGCCGAAAATGTCCATGATTACATGATTACCATAATTTCTTTAACCTATGAGAAAGTAAAAAGGCAAATATTATTAATCAAGATTATTCTAAATAATGTTAATTACAGTAAAAGTAAATAGTTTAAAAACAAAAATAAAAATAAGTCTGTATTCAATTATATAGATTTACTATTACTAACTAATGTTCATCCATATTTTCGAGTTCGGATTATACGCTAATTTGTTTTTAATACAATAATATGAGCTATTTATTCAATGTGAACAGTTAGCAGACGGGGGTGCTTAGAAAATATAAAAGCATTTTCAATTAATGAGTTAAAAAATTAAAATTCAATTATGTGCCCACCACGCGCAACGAATACATTTTAAAAATGGCTTTGACTCAATAAGTATTTTCCTGCTCCTACTGACAAAACACACACGTTCAAAACTTACAAGATGTTTGTGGATTTCTCTTGGACTATTCTAGCGCCTTAAATACCGATGCTTAAATCGTACGCCTACCACTATCAGGCGAATACACTGATTCCTATTTATGATTTAAAATAGTGGGAACATAATTTTAAAGCTTCACAGTATTGGAATAAATGGTTTTGTCTCGTCACTTCTAAAACGACCGTCTCAACGCTGTAAATGGAAGACCCTTGTAAATTGCTAAACGATAAAAGTAGTTCCCGGTATTTCTACAAGTAGAGTTACACTACGGTTACCAAACTATTTCATATTTTAATTTTATAAATAAGCTTTTAAGACTTGGTATTAAACTAATAAATTATAAATAAATAGCTAAAACAAGAAATAAAATATTATCTAACCTTGTGATTTCTTCTTTTTACAACATTAATACTTACATCCATATTCATCTCGTTAAAGTAGTTATTCATTTTAAAAAAATAAAAAATTAATAGAACACTAAATAAAAATTATAATCCAAGAAAATTAAAGTAAAAATAGTTCTGCTTTCTATAGTAACATTCAATTTAGAATATTCAACTTAATGAAGTCATTATAAGCAAATAGTGCGAGGCTGAAAATGTGATAGTTTTCATTGTATAGTTTAATTAGTATGATTAGTAAAAGTTATACAGAGTCTTCGTTCTAGATAATATACATCCCTTTTCATTGGTGAAAACTGATTTCAAATCCATTGAACGGTTTTGTCACAATCTTTTATTTGGGTAAATCCATATAAAATCAACCAATTAATAAATCATTTTGGAACTTGGTGTTTCAAATCTTGTAGATTTTTGGAACACTGGTTTTATCTACTGAAAGGATGAAAAATATGAAATTTCAATTTTTTTTACATTCCATTTTTGAGTTATTGGCTTTCAAAGTTTTGGAATTCCCGTGATTTTGGTCGCGTTTTAAAATCTTCAAATGGATCAATCTCAAAAACTAAAGGACTTAGAGAGGTGGAATTTGTACCATTCTCTTCAGGATTTTATTTTATTGATACACCTTTTGGGAGCATATTTATCAAATTTGAATTTGGGATGACAGCGGGATCATGTTGTGATAAATATTTGTATATAGCGGTACATGGCAGATTAACTCAGAATGAGGTGTATTGCCTTAGTATGATATACCAAAAGTGCAAAAAACATACTACCATAGAGGTTTGTAGCTAGTAAGCTCAATGTACAGTTTTTGTTTTACGTTTATTTTCAAAACATTTTTACAAAAATCAAAATACTTAAAGTTCATTTGCAAAGTAAAATATTAGATCTATGTTAAAATATTATAAAATGTTCTACATACATCTAGGCTGGAGGCTATTGATAGAGAAGCTCTTGCTTGTTTAACAGAATATCAGATGACTTTGTCATTTCTTCTACAGTCAGTTTGTAGTGGCAATTGATGGATTCACCTTTCAAATGATGAAGTTCTTGGGAACAGATGATATATCCGCTCTTCTTGGGTAAGTGGATGAAGGAGATGTTCTGTGAGGATGGAGAAATGATACGTTCACTTCTTGCTCTGTTTCATTTTTTGAGATAACACATGCCAACCACCATTTGCACATATGCACAAGTTACAAAACCTGCTATTTGATCAAAAGGCACATCTTCAGTGTCGGCTTCTACTTGAATCTTATGGACATCATAGCTTTCACTGTCAGAAATAATGTTGGTCTTAACCTTATATTTGTTTTGGGGTATGAACGCATGGTACTCTTGTGCACCGTTGAATCTTTCTTCAAAGACTTTTTCTTCTTCTAAACACTACTGGTTTGGTACGTAAAAAAAATCACTGAGGAGATATTCTCTTTCCCCCATTCAAACAATTGGTAAGGCGTCAAGATTTGACTGTCCACTGGCTTCTGTAGGCTGGCTTTAGCTGCTAGCATTTTCACTGTACCACCAACACTCCCTTGCCATGTGATGTTGCATATAAGTGCCATTTTGCTTGTACTCCATTGAAATCCTCCTCATAACAGCATGGATTTGAAAAGTTCTTAAGGTTCTTGTATTGAGCAGCGGAACCATGGCTGAAGTAATATACTTTTGACAAATTTGGTATGATTTCATCCTTTATATACAAAATGAGCTTTTTTTTTTAAAAGCGTGTACCAGAACTGTGTTGTGCGTTAGACAGTCGGATCTATACACAACACATGGATGCACCGTAGCCATGGAGTTATTCCAGTGAAACCCTTGAGCTTCATCTTGAAGCACAAATGAATAGTTCTCAGCACAATCACACTGAACTACAACTTTATTTTCTAACAATAAAGATTTCTTCCCCGAAAAATATGACGGTTGCTGTTTGGCCACAAAGTCACCCTTTTAGCTTTACTAATTGATTGCAGAAGTCCTGGACAAAGTCCTTTGTTGTTTTACTCATGGTCTCAAAAATACAGCGATCAACGGTAATCCATTGTTTATAAGTAACATTTTTTACCATTTCTTCTTCTAAGGCAATGAATAAAGAATTTTTAAAGGTACTTATGTTCTGACAGAAATCAAATTCATTCATAAGACATAATTTGGTAGGTGAGCTGCACATTATTTTAGAAATACAATGTTTGTATGTTTTAAACGGTTGGTCTGAACCTGGCAAAGTGATTTTGTGTAAGTTTGCTCCATCCATCATCAATTTTGTATTTTGATGAGTAGTGCAAACACAAACAGAATGAATGCCACTTGCTCCAGCTATGATGCAATTTTTTGGCCTCAATTCGGCAAATTTTGAAAATACAATTTGTACTTTAGGATAAGTAGATTTGAAAAGACTGACAGTTTCTTGCAAATTTTCTAAAATTAATCTCTTTTGAACATGCAGGGGCTTGCCATCACTATTTTTTCCCATTGAAACGTAATATTTTTTTCCAGACATTTGTCTGCCGGTATCATCACTACAAGAAAACTCTTTGACTAGGATAGTACTTTCTTCTGTCAGTGACTTACCCGGCTTAGCGTCTGGGGTAGCGAGTATTCCTTCTTCTGTCAACCTCTATGCCTTTCTTGCTATGAAATTACCAACACCTAATTCCTGTTCAATTCTTGCACAAGACCAACTTTTGGGTAATGATGCTAAAATTATTATTTTTTCCCTATCATTAGCTATTTTGAATTTGTCTTTAAATTGATCAATTATTTCTTTTTGGGTGTCATCACAGTCATACTTTTTTTGGCTTGAAATGTTTTCCCCGTGGAAAAATGTTTCACTTAGTTTGCGTTTTATTCTGTCAACCTTTTCTTGGCGATACTTTTTTAAACTCTTGCATATTTTTTTTTTACCACTGGCGACTCACCTATTGAAGTTAAAGAAGCATTCAAAAGTTGGAAGCCTTCATCAACATTCATACATTCAGGATCTCCAGACTGATTAGTACCAGGTTTTGCAATTTGTTTCATTATTTTCTGATTGTATCATAATTTCATTAGTCAACAGCTGTCTTTCTTTTGATAATTGGACTCTACAACCCGAACAAATTTTCATGTATTTTTTCATATTGTAATTTAAGTCTTATCATCCAACTGGTCACATTCATGAGATCTTTTTTCTTGACCCAGTATGAGTTTTTCTTAAATGGGTTGCAACAAAACGTTGTCCAATTTTTTTCCATCTTCCCTTCTCAAATAAACAGCAGGAAACAGCACTAATAGGACTGATAGTGCGATAAATACTGATTAAAATAGAACAAAAAAAAAGATTATTGTGAGCCTAGGTCTTAATTACATGTTCATAAACTAAAATAAGAAAAGCCACTGAAATAAGTCACTTCAATAAGAAATAATACTGAGAAACCAAGCAAATAAAGTACATGGATGTTGTATGTCTAGCAGTCACAGTAAAACTGATGGAATTTGTAAACAATGGCAGTGTTCAGGTTGCTGCATGTGTGTATGACTCACTCTCCCCAGGGCTTGTCTTATCATGAATCACTATCTTAATTTGAAATTACTTTTGAGATTCATTGTTGAGGAGCAGTAATTTCTTTTACAGTAGCTTATGTAATATCATTAATAAATTTTGTAAGCTAATACTCAGGAAAAGGTTTTTCAAACTTTAATTTTTTTTAATGGGCCCTATTAAAAAAATCTAAAAATTAATTTTTTGTTTTTTGAAACTTTCTGGGGTAACTTAAAAAAATAATAACTTAGATGAATATAAACAATTTTCCCATTTATTTTGTTTATGGTACCGCAGGTGTTCATAAATACTCAGGGTATCAACGCAATACACCTCATTCTGGGTGAATTTGCTGTGTTACTGCTATATTTAACTATTTATTACATGATCCCATCATCAGTCCACCTTCAAATTTAGTACATGTGCTCCCAAAAGGTGTATAAATAGAAAATATTTGTTAGAAAAAAATTAAAATTTTCTATTTTGAGATTCAACAAAAAAACTTTTTTAATTTTCTTAGAAAAAAATATTAAATTATTAAATATGGTCAAGTTGCTTATCATATTAAAGCTTGTAAAATCCTGAAGAAAATGGTACAAACTCCACCTCTTTAAGTGGTATAGTTTTTGAGCTAAAGTCATTTGAAGATTTTAAAACGCGACCAAAATCACTCGGGGAGGTATATAAACGCCTGATGTCTGGGAATCGGCCTCTTCTTTAATAACTGTCATACTGAATGTATGCAGAAGCACGGGCTGAATTACTATTCATGTGAACCAGGCACTTGTAATATACTCTTGTTATTATTTAATAAAAGTGTAAGAACATAACTCTTCATCAGCAACATCTGATTATTTCTTCGAGTCCAGAGGTTCCTACCAAGGATTTGGAGTTGAAACGAGCCTAATAGTTCCCTACCTCGAGTTCCCAAACCTGAGGGATACGACAACCCACATTTGCGTGTAGGAAGAGTGGAAAACCATTTAGGAAAACAACACCCTCAATACACCCGACTGGGATTCGAACCCCGATATCCCTGTCATCAGCAGTCTAATCTTGTACGAGAGTGACTCCTTAGATCATGCGGCCATTCAAACAGGTAGCTTGAATATTATTTTTCTTCGTTAGATACTTTAATTTATTTTTTTAGATTTAATGATATGTGTACTAAACACACTATTCACACTCTTTTACTTCATCCCCGTCCCCTTCTGTCGAATGATCTCCAATAAAATACAGCCTTTTGATCATGTTACCTCAGGTTAAATCTCGCTGGTAGAGAGAGCCCGTCTCACTCCATGGATAACATCTACCGGTCGAATCAGACGTTGAAACAACACAACGGCACCCTACCTTGCACCCCCTTTTTTGAATCCCGGTCGGGTGTTCTGAGGGTGGTTTTTATTGACATTTTAAGTACAAACTATTGCCGGTCTTGTTCATCGATGCAATATGACTTTCGATAGGTAACAAAATAAAAGCTGCGATCTTTTACAAATGGCATCGAATTAATTTATAAAGGTTTTTCTTTTGAAATTATAATTCTTTAATAACTGAAGATGCATTGCTCAAATAGAATCACAAGTAAAATCTTAGACCATATCTGCTTTTTCTATTAGTATTATTGATTTTAAAATTACCCTTAAGGATGCCGCCTCGGTAAGCGAGAATTGTCACAAAGACGTTCAGTTCAGCTCTAGTGCAATATTTAATATAATTCTATGATGCGTTATTTCAAAATAGGGTTAACACCAAAATAAGGTCGAAATACAGTATTCCAACAGGGCTATTTTTCCTAAAAACCCTGTAGCTTGAGTTTTATTAATAGAAATAAATGTGTGAAAATGTTACATTAGCTCATTTTCAACGACTTTTTAAACATATTTGCGGAGCTATGAGACTATACTTGATGAAAAAAGGGCTCTAGATTTATTCTTCCTTTAACAAATACAGTGATTTTTTGATAGGCTCAGAACAGAAAATTTTAAGATATTTGAAAACTAGTGGCGAGATTTCCTCTTTACCGTGACATAAGAAGTTTCATAATTTTTTTTCCCTTCTTAATGACATGACAAAGTGTGGTTGTAGGTAAAGGGCGAAAGGGAGTACATACTTGGCCAGAATAAAGTAGTAGTTCTAGAAAACGACACAAACCACTGTACAGGATGATCCAAAAGTCGTTCTTACCTGTTTTTCCAAGGATATTTCTCGCAGAAGAACATGGAAAATGAACATGTAATTTACATGTATGACAACACTGTAATGTTGGCCGGGTGTTATGCAGGCCGTGTGATCTTGAGACATACACTAGGTCTATCAATTTGAGCTACAGCATTTGAAAGTGCTAGATGAATTTTTCACGAGGAAAGAGACTATTCATTTTGGAACATTACTTTAAGGCCATCTCGTACATGGAATGCTAACAATAGTTTGTGCGTAGTTTTCCAGAATCACGCGTGCTGAATAAATCAACAATTTGCCGAATTGATGGCACAAAATATAAGTTTTTTTCTTTGGGTTGCGTGACTTTTGGATCACCCTGTATTTCAAGCCATTTTGCCTGGCAGCAATTGATACTTTCTCGCTGACCAAAGCAACCGCCAAGTAAGCTTGCTTCATGACTCATATTTACCAAACAAAATATAGTCGTATTTAGTTTATTATATATTTATTTGTTACGTTTTTACATTTTTCAATTTAAAACTTTACCCTTGGCATTTTCCTTTGAAATATTTTGGCTCAAATCCCGGGAAGGAGAGACGGAGGGTGGGGTGGTGACGAAGTTTGTCTTCACGTGCTGAGAAAACTGCCGAGGTACTGTCCGCTCACGGGAGATTGGTCCCTTCTCTGACATTAAAAAAAACAGTTCTATACTAGCTCGCCTGGCAAATATGTTACATCAACTTGACAAGTAAATTTAAATATACCGCTTTTACTAAAGTGACAGCACATTCTCGACGCTGATTATTTATTAAACTCTCTTTTTGGGTAATTTTGCATCTGTCATAAACGGCTAAAGTTGCCTTGAGCGAGCAATACGAATGATTCGGAGTTCACCATTAGTACACTCCTAGGTACTTATAATGCCTTAGTTCTTTAAATACATGAAAACAGTACGAATTAAATAAAAACAGAACCCATGTCTTTTATATGGAATTGGTTGGGTATGATTGTGCTGGCTTACGACACTTTGAAACTATGGTAGGATTTTGGTGGAACGAACTTTTAGAAAATATAACTTTTTTCAGTCAATAGTGATAACATTTTTTTATTTTATTGGTATTGTATCAAAAGTAACAGCTGCAGATCACATGACTTGACATAAAAAATCGTGAAAGTAGCTAAAAAAAAATTTAGCTGTCGGATAAGGGTATTCATATGAAAATTGGACTGTATATAAAATACATGATAGTCAGATTTACAAATTTTACTTTAACTACTCATATATGAATACGTTAAGTTATTTAATCTGCATGTCTCTTTTGAATCCAATAAAATAATAGCATTGAATGTTTTCAAAGTTGACTGCAATAAATGTGTTTGTATTTCATAAAACACCCATCCTATAGCTTTCTTATTATAATTAGGGTTTGATTTAGAGTACATATAAAAAGTTCACTGCAAATTGAGCGATAGTGATTCACCTACTAACCATCATCCGCGTATAGTGATAATAATTAACAACTCTCGTTCCCGACGCTCGACAAACAATGTCGTGCATGCTTGAATCCCTAGTGACATAATAGCAATTTGTCAATGAACCGTTACACGGCCGCACGGGGAAAGTGTGACGTCCTAAAGTAGCTGCACGCTAGGCTCAAACAGTTCCATTGCTAGAACACAGATTAGGGCGTCTACTATCCGCTTCGGGCGCCAAACGGTCACTCTCGTGTTAGACTGATATAGTGATGACGAGATTGAGGTTCGAATCCCGGTCGGGTCTACAGAGGCTTTTTTTTTCTAAATGGTTTCCTACTCCCCTTCCACGCAAATGCGGGTAGCTTGTCTCTAAAATGCTTCCTTCCTCATTATAGTAAGCCTAATTTTATATATTCGTATAACTTTAACAGTTAGTAAAACACGTGGATAAAAAAAACCTGCCACTTTTAACAGATGGTATTGTTTGTCATATATTTACGCGTAACCTTAGTAAATATCAGTTATTTTTAAGTCCGACACCTTAACTAAGTCGGTAGCATGTCCGTCTACTGAGCTAAGTGTCCCGGGTTAGATTCCTGGCATGGCCAAAAAATACATCATGGGTGAAATGTGGGCTTCCCCTTTCACAGGGATGGATTAACGGCTGGGGGCTGTGTCTGTTCTAGATTTAAGTTAGTTTGTAGGTCGCATTCTAATATAATCAGTCTGTTCATAAAGCGCACGTTAAATACCTCAAATAAATGAAAGAACAGAAAAAGATCTTAATTTTTTTTCTTTACTAGTCTTTGTTCCTAGGTGAAAGATCGACCTTGTCAAATTTCTTGTGTGTCCAAAACGGAGTGTTTGTGGTAAATATCAACGACAGTTCATACGTTTTGTGTTTTTTATACAATTATGCAGCTCAAGACTATTTTTTAGAGGCCTCAACCATTTCGTATGACATCGGGAACCCTGTCACAATAAAATCTCTACATTCTCCGACTAACGTAAGCTAGGTAGTACTATAGGCCTATAGTAAGATTCTGGTAGAAAGGAATGATAAACATATTTTTTTGTGTCAAAATTGACAACATATTTCTTTATTATCATTATAATTTCAAAGTGACAGTTGCGGATCACATGTCCTTTTGAAAATTGTCTGAGTGACTTTTATAGCGGTCAAAAAAGTCCCAGTCTAAAATGGACTGTAGATAGACTAGGGCCAGATTCATAGCCAGATTTAGTGCGCCTCAAGTGCGGTGTTCCAAATACGAGACTACACCTACCTAGACCATAATGGAATGGACCAGTTTAATATACGAAACTGGTCTATTCCATTCTGATCTAGGTAGGTGTAGTCTCGTATTTGGTTTCGAGCAGCACTTTTTTTTTGAACCGCGTTTTACAACCCTTTCTGATTCGGGAGCTACACTTATGCACTAATTATGCTTATGGGTCATTAATGGGGAAGGTTTAATTTAGAGAGAGTGTACCCGTATTTGCGTGGAGCGTGATAAAGATTGTAGGAAACCATTTAGGAAAAATTGGTACACATAACTAGGATCGAACCACTATCTACCCATCATCGGCAGTTTAGATATTGCGAAAGGTGTGCCTTAGACCATGCGACCACCGAAGCTGGTAGAGCTGCACTTGAGGCGCACTTAAGTCTGCAATGAATCTGGCCATAAGCTCTAAAAGGCTATTCCTATCGTGACCCGAAAATGCCTTTGTGGTTGACTGCAGGCAGGGTTGGTTCAAACCGTTTCAAAGCCAGCGTGTCATTTCCGATATTTATTTAAATTAATACACGGTTACTGGAGATTCATAGGAACATATTGGAATGATATACTTTCTAAATAATTTTACAAACCATATTTTATTAAACTACTCTGCATTATACAAGGTTTTTATAAAACATCTCGATTAAAAAAATAATAATCTAGATCTTAAAATGAGGTATATACGCCGAGACAGATAAAAGAGCTTATACTCACACAATTGTTTACACTTAACATGATAAAGGCGGCCCCTTAGGGTTATTTTGTAAGTCGTGTTCAGATGTGACCCCGTGCCCATAAAGTGCAGGTTAATTCTCTTGAGTGCTGTTTATGATAATTACCGGCAGAAGCGTGTCCTTTGTGGCACCTGACCACGACAGAACACACAACATGACGGGGAACAAGGTGAAGCTTTCATCATCATTTCTCATGTTTCTTTCTTCCTTTTGTGAATGGAACAAGTGAGATGAGAAGGCATATAAGAGCTGCCAACATCTCACACTTTTGACCCATACAAGAAGGAATTTTGATCGATCACGTCTTGTTGCATTGAAGGTGTCAAAAGGTGTCCCATAAAATACATCCTTCTGATCCTGTTAACTTGGGTTAAATCTCGTCGGTAGTCCGTCTTACTTCGCGTATAACACCTATTAAAGGCAAGACAGCTTGAATCAGACGTTGCAACCACCAAACGGCACCCTTCCTAACCCCCCCTTAAAAAAAAAAAGTTATAGGTTGATTGATGAGTGCCCGTGATCACTTACAATGGTTAAATGGTGTACTGGACTACCAATCACGAAGAAATTGGGCTTTAAATCACGGTTGGGTGTACTGAGAGTGGTTTTTATCACAGCGTTTCATATTCTTATCTCCACGCAAATGTGGGTACACTTCCTCTAAATGCAACCTTTCTCACGCATATATCGTTTGGACAATTATTTCACGTCTAACAAATTAACTTAGCCTAGGATATCACATCAATCCTTACTATTCAAGTATCAGATGGAATGTTAGTATTTTAAATCGGGGTGAAAGAGCTTGCTTCAAGACCCAATGTTCGTGAGTTAAAATCCAGCCGGGGTCGATGGATTTTCCTTGAGCTATAAAAAATCCGTTGCAAAACTTCCTTTGGAGGGGAAGTAAAGCCTCCGGTCTCATGTCGATTTTGGCATGCAAGATAATCCTGGTACGTATGTGAAATTATCTTCCCCGGAAAAATGGATATGCCCTTTCGCTGTCGCTCATAGAAATTCTCGTGTGCTGTGCTGACATAATCAGTCGAATCAAAAAGTGCACGTTAAATACCTCAAATAAATAGAATTAAAATAGACATAGGCCTACAAGTAGGATTTTGTTAGGAAGGGACGTTTATAAAATACAAACATGCTGGATGTAAACATTGATATTTACTTTATTATAATTGTCATCCCACATATTATTTCTTAGAAGTGAGAGTTGCACATCACAATACTTTACGTAACTTTTATAAGAAAAATAAAGTTTCTTCATAACTAAATCGGACTAGATTATTTTGGACACTGTTCGGATTCGAAATAGGTTCCCGACGGTAGCTGTATATCGCCGCGCCTTGGCAATAAATGAATCACGAGGGTTGGAAGAGCCCCAAGAAAGTTCATCACTCGAGCAATGCGTACCAGTTGGGATTTTCCCGCGTTTCTTAGCATGCGACCTCGATTGCCGCTCAGAACATTATTTACTTCCTCACACTTTCCATCAACACTTGGGTAGATTTTAAACTGTTTCTTCTTACTCGCAGCGGTGGCTACGCGGGCTAGATATTAGGCTCTTATAGTCTGGTTTGCCGGTGATGGAGAAGTCGAGGTTCTAATCCCGATTGAATGTACTGGGGGTGGTTTTTACTAAATGGCTACCAACACTCACCATGCAAATGCGGATACACTTATTCGAAATTCTATCTCCTCAATCCCTGCCCAATTATAGTGATTGAATGCGTACAACGATCTTACCCGCATCAGTGGGCACGTAGACTAATTGTCTGGCTCACCTAGTGGATTTTTTCTGGTTACAGAAAGCGTGAAGCTTAAATCGAAGGTGGTCGTACTAAATGGTTTACGTATCTCCATGAAAATGCTGATACATTTCCTCTAAATGGCATGAGTTGAATCGTTATATTTTATTCTCACGACTTCACGTAGGAAGTTAAGATTGTTACGTTACTTTTCTCAGGTTCTATTTTCATGCCTGTACGTTGTTCGCCATAGAATCATTAATAATGAAGCGTAACCGTAGTTTTACACAATTTGAACAACAGGTATATTTTATAATGGAAACACTGGTTTATAAATTATGTTTGATTTATTCAAATGGAATGACACTCGATTATCCAGAAATTATTACAGTCGGAAATAAAATGTATTTAATACGTGGCAGCTTTAAAGTTCGAAATTTGGATGTTTGTGCGTCGCGGACTTTACCTACAGTGGAGATGCAGGCAGGCCAAGTGAAGTTGGAAGAGCCCTTTTTCTTGTTTATAGTCAGACAAGAAGGCTTCTAGAATCTTCCAATTTTATGAGACTCCACCATTATTTCGTCAGCTTTTAGAAACGAGAATACGAAAAAAACAACAAAAAAAACCCACACCAGTACAGTGCCTTGTGGGAACTTTTTATTTGGAAGATCACGAAAAGGAAAATCTATATTAGTACAGATCATAGAAAAACAAGTTTGTGGAAAAATCAGTCTCACTGGATCCAAATGACTTTGAACTCCTTCAACGGCCAATTTCGCTGGTAGATGATTCAGTTATCTTCTTCGAATTGTCGACTTCGCTGTACAGATTACATTCATTTATTTTTCTTGAGTTTTTTTTGTTTGATCCTTTTAATAACGTTCCCCTCTTTGGAATACAACTTTTTTTTCATCAACAATAAATCGCGACTGATCGGTTGAATTTTATTTCCTTGTTTTTTGATAAAGACAAAATAATATTGACCAAGACTATCACGTATTAAAACCACGGAATAAAACCTTTGTTCTTCCACAATAATGATTGTGTCAAATGTAGGTTTATCTCTTTGAAACGGCGCGCCATCAAGGACACTGAATACAACTTTGTCCTCAGCCATGGGCAGGAGCGTTGAGGAGTTGAAATGTAGTTATGATGAGATCAAAGGGTAGGTGAGGTACGTCGGTATGACTGATTTGAAGTTAGTCCAAAAGTGTAATCACAAAAATCTTCATTGTATATATAACCTGTACACATTTTTTTTCACCGCGTCTCGAAATCCGTCCGGGCTATCCGCTATTTATCACGCTAATCGATTAGAGATAAAAAAAAACTAAATCTAGAGTAAATATACTCGCATTTGTGTAAAGGGAGAATGTAAAACCATAAAAAAAACACCTTATTACACCCTGCCGCGATTTGAATCCCACAAAATTTGAATATGACTTTTTCTTATGATTTAAAACGTTTCTATTCAGACACCAGGTATTCAAGAACTGTTGAGATTACTTTGTGTAGAAAATTAAACTAAATAAAAACTGAAAAAAACTCTTAAAACTGCTTAAGTTGGGGATGTAGAGAACGTGAGTTAAGGGCAGTGTTTTTGCAAAAAAAATTATAGTAAAACAGGTTTTTGGCCAAAATAAATAAAATATTGCTCCATTAGAAACATAAACATAAAATTAAATTTTTTTCAAATGGTGATATCAACAGTTGTTTAATACCGGTCAGGTGTGTTCTGGAATTTAATGACAACTTTTTCTCTTAATTTAAAAAGTTTCTCATTTAATGCCGCTATGCTCATGACAGATACACAAGAACAGTTGATATTAGGTACCATGTGAATAACATTAAACTTTATATTTCTACTGTAGCAATATTTTATTCATTTTGGTCAAAAAAAATTATTTGCAGTAAAAACTGTAAAAAAACACTGGCCTTTTCTCGCGTTTCTTAAACTCTCACCTTAACTTGGTTGTCAGTTGTTATTCTGACAGAACCAAACTATTCGTACGAATATTATAATGAATCGCATTTAAGGAAATGTTAACTACACTAAAACATAATTCTACTTATCAAATATCGAGCAATCGTTTGTAAAAACTTATTATAAACTCGCCGTGCAGACGTAATCTAATACTGATTCTATTTTTTTTTAGTAGTTTGTCATAGTCTCGATTGAACTTCGCACTCAATATTGCGTCATCTGATAGAATAAGTATATTTTACCGGATACTCTTTTATCGTCTTTAAAATCATTTGATATGAAAGAATTATCACAATTCAGAAACTAGTTAAAAAGATTAAAATGTGATGACTCGCATTTTTTTTAATCATTGTTTTATGCGGGTGCATATTCTGTTAATTCTACTTTACTCATCTCTAACCTACAATATTAATTATTATTAGTAAAGCCTGGACGGGTAGTAAGGCGCAGTGGAAATAAGAGCCTATAAACACATTTTTCATTGAACATAAAAAAAAAGAACCACCCGCTTCGATGGTCTGATCTAAGGCGTCACTAACGCAATAGACCGGACTGCAGATGGCGGGAATAACGGGGTTCGAATACCGGTCAGCTGTATGGAGGTTTATTTTCCTCACTTGTTTTTTCCACTCTCCCTCATTCAACCTTCCTCATCCCTAGCACATTAGCATAATAAATACATACCTATGCGTGCAACCTAAATGGATAGTAAAACGCGGTTCTTAGGGGGGAAAAGAGAGACCGTAAGTCGTGGAAACAAACTAATGAATCCCACCTCTTCGTCGCCAAGTTGCTGTTGCGTCAACTCGCCGGCGCACTCAAGGTTTGTTATTGTCGCGGCTCTGGAAAAGCGGGCCAAGCCAGCTGGAGAGGGAGGACATAGCTACCTCTCTCTTTTAAAGGACTCCGACCTTCGCGCCTGTGTGTGGCCTAGAGCAGAGGTGTGTGTGTTGTCACTCTCTGGAGCTCTCTGTGTGCGACACACACACACTCGCGTCTAGAAAAAATCCTTTACTAATAATTAATGGATTAATAAATAGCCAAGTTACTGTAGTTAGATACGTTTTTAGCCGCATTTAAGTGTCATATTGTTTAAATTGAAAAAATACACTTGGATACGGGAATCTAACCCGAGACTTTTGGTTTAGTGCGTCATAACCAGCTTAGGTGGCCGCGTGCTCTAACGCGCTACTCTCGTGTTAAATTAGATTGCCGATGACGGGGAGATCGAGGTTCGAATCTCGGTCGGGTGTACTGATGGTATCTTTCTCCACACAAATGCGGGTACACTTCCTATAAATATGACCTTCCTAATCCCTAAAACCACTAGCGTAATTAGTACATAAACTTATAACCCGAACGTATAGTAAGGCCCGCCGCACATTGGACGCAGGGCAGGCGAGGAAGAGGAAAATTTGTAATACACGTGTTCTTATGGGCTACCGCACATTGGACAGCGTGCAGGTGCAGTGTATAACTCTTTCACGGCTCTCTCTGGTTGTAGTAGACGCACAGTTTTCCTGTGTCCTCTGCGCCTCTGTCACGTAGTTTTTGTGTATTGTGATGGAACATCTTATTCAATTAGTTCAAGACCATCCAATATTATATGAAACAAGCAATCCAGACTACATGAGGACGAAGCTGAAAGATGAGCTATGGGAAAATATTGTTATTGAACTGAATTAATCAAATGTTAAGTGTAATATTATAGATTTTTGTAGTTAGGGAAATTAATCTACAGTAGTTTGTACAACACATTAGAAGAATTAGATGTTACTAGACACTGCGCATAAAGTAAATTACAATTTTAATCTTTTTCCCTTTTTACTAAGAGAGTAGAGTAAAATTAAATTATTTAATTCAGAGTCTGACTCGGAATCCAAATCTGTCAGAAGTGAAAGCTCCCTGACTCGCTTCAAATCAGCGGTGACCTGCAAAAACCTATTCCTCTGCTATGCCTGCCCTCTGCCAGGACTGTGTTCAATGTGCGGTGCCTCGCAGAAACCTCTTCCTGTACTATGCCTGCCCTCTGCCTTTGCTGCGCCTGCCCTGCGTCTAATGTGCGGCGGGCCTAAGACAGGTGCTAAAAAAACCCAAAAAAACTAGGCTCTATAATGCGATATTGTGATTACATTATTATTTTTATTTAAAGCATTTACTTGACTGGAGGAATTTTACTATAGCAAGAGCTATGTTTATTGTTGTTACTAGATGAATAACAACGATTTTTCTTGAGCGATAAAAATCCGTAGCACAACTTCCTTCAGAGATAAGTAAAGCCGTCGGTCCCATGTCAATTGTGGCATGTACAAAACCCTGGAATGTATTTTAAATACCTTTCCCGGCAAAATTGGTTGGCCCTTTCGCTCTCGCTCATAGAAGTTCTCGTGTGCAGATATTATTTTATATATATATAATCATTTGGTTCAGAAAGTGTGCGTTAAATATCTAAAAAAAAGTACAACAATTTTAAGGACTTAGAGGAAAAAACAAAGAAATTTTTGTAATAAAAACTATAAAAAATACTATTTGGATGAAACTCCCTGCTTATTCTTTCCACACGCCTATATGCGCCTCGGTTTCGATCGATAGAGCGTAGGATCGTATCCATAATTGTTTTTAGGAGCTTCCATTTACTGTGCCTCGTGGTGTTAATCCCTCAACTACCTTTTGAAGTAACTTTAAGGATTAAAAAAATCTATAATTGATAATGTGAAAGAGACACAATCCTTTTGAGTTTTGATTTTAATCTATTCTGCCTTTCCCCATAGTAAAAAACACACACATAAAAAATTATGTCAATTCACACCACTCTTCTTGATTACAAACTACATTTTTGGGTTGAACGATTATGAAACTTGTGCTTTAAAAAAATCTTTCAAACTTCTAAAAGTCCCAAATTGACGTAAATGGACGATACCTTGCAAGGTATATCTTTATTGGCTTACGAATGGACATTTGAAGAACTTTTTCAAACATTACAAACTTTTTTGTTGTTAATATTGACATTTTATTACATAATTAGTGTTACTTTATAGATAACTTACACCAAAAGGAACTGTAGATCTCATGACTTGGCGTATGGATACGTGATTGTTGACCTTATAACTTTTTCTAGCTCTCATATGTTCCTTCGTAAGAAAATGGGGTATAACGTTTACTTTCTCCGAGCGGTGCTCTCGCGTTTTCCACACCTTGTAGCAACCTTTAAGGAAACTGGGTATAAAAACGGAGCCTCCTCAATAGTTAGTCTTAAATAAATCACTCAAATAACTGTTTGTGAGATCTCGTTGTAGTCCAAATTTCGTATATATGAGAGCTATTATTAAAATTCCACACAGAAATTGTAAATTAATGGGTTATTATTTTAATGTGCACCTTGAGCCTTAAGTTTTTTTATTTTACTAATATTAGAGTATATAAACCATAAGGTGACTCATTTAGGGTCCAAGTTCTCCAAATCGTCGTCGTTCCCCTCACCCACTTGTATTTTTTTTAAAAAAGATTGTTGACCGTAAGAGTTTAAATTCAAATCCGCAAATCCACAATTAGATTACAGAATTATCAAGTGTTTTTTTATTTATAAAAACCAAATTTATCAAACCGGTGTCTACTGGAAAGTTTGTACTCCCTGGAGCTACTCTCAAAATATCAAATGATGTTTTTAAAATGTGTTGTTTTCCTTGTTACAATGCATTTCAAAACGGCAATTTTTTTCGTATTCAATTTTCTTTGTATGTTGCTTGTATTAGAATTGATGATTAAAGATTCCTTAAGACCAGTGTGGTTCCCAAACTTTCGCCAGTCGCGTACCACACTCTCGGTGCTATGGTCTAACCCAGTGAGGTCCAAATGCGTCCCGCGCTCCCTGAAAATGTGGCCTTCACAATATCCCGTAGGGAAACTCTCGGCGGCAGATTTGAAAGAAAAAAAATTGGTCTATTCAAGTTATATTCAAATAAAAGTATTTGATTAAAAAGGTCATGTTGGTATTTTATTATGCATTTATTTGATTAATAAAAATATAATACATAATATTTATAATGCTAAGTTGTTTTTTGAAAGAGTGTGTGTGTGTGTGCATATTTCATAATACATTTTTGGGAGATTAATAAACTTTTTATTTCGTAGTAAAATTTGAAAGATTCTACCAATCTAAAATACAACATAAATATAAGTACTACTGAAAATAATTGTTTAGTAAGTGTTGTTTGTAGGCTTCTATTAATAAACACATCTTCGCCCTGTGCAAACTGATAATCAGATTTGTCCCTTGGGATGAAAAAAGTTTTATCACCCTTGCCTAACCAATGCACCCCTTCCATTTATTCATAATAAAACGGGGACAAATATCTGCTATCTAGCAAAAGTATACAAGGTCGCTCTATATTCTTATAACAAAACAGTGGCAGAGAAAACTACATAGCGTCCCGTCAACATCTGCGTTAATTTGTCTATCACCCGCTTCGGTGGCCGCGTGGTAGACAAGACTGCTGATGACGGGGAGATCTAGGTTCGAATCTTGGTTGGGTGTACCCAGGGTGGTTTTTCCGAAAATGTTTTTCACGTTCCCTCCATGCAAATGCGTGTATACTACCCATAAATATAACCTTCCTTATCCCTAAAACCACTACCGTGATCAGTACATAAGCGAATAACCTGAACAGGTAGTAAGACGCGATGCTAAAATAAAATATCGCACTTATTATAATTAAAACATATTTTATGATTAGTGACACTCGTTGGGATGCGTCGCGTAGCCCTGGGGTTGCGCTTATCACATTTTCGGGAAGTACTGTTTTGGAAAATAAGAGGTTTTTTTATTATCACCGCGTATGACTACCCGTTCGGTTATACGCATATATATATACTAATTACGCTAATATGTTAGGGATGAAGATGGTCGAATTCAGAGGTTAACTACCCGCATTTCTTTGGAGAAAAAGTGGAAAACCTTTAAGGAAAAATCACCCTCAGTAGACCTGACCCCGGACACCCCGTTATCTGTAAGCCAGTCTTTATTGGAGAGGACGTCTCAACTTAGACCATGCAGCCACCGAAGTGGGTAATAAGAGTTTAAAAAAAAAAAGAAAAGAAAAAAGTAGTGAAGCAAACGTTGACAAAAGATCACTAAACTTATAGTTATTTCACATCATTCAAAGGGACAGCTTCAGAACACATGGCTTGACATATGAATACATTAAAGTAGATTTAATACCATTTATAACTGTAGTATGGGGTTATTCTTATGAAATTATAAACACCCTTAGGTCTAGTTTCATAGTCAGAGTACGCCTCAAGTGAGGTGCTACACTAATTACGACGCCTACATAGGGCCAGTTTCATAGTCAGATTTAGTACGCCTCAAGTGCGGCGCTATACTAAATGCAAGACGTCACCTACCTGAAATTGAATGGAATGGGCCAGTTTCATATGCGAAACTGGCCCATTCCATTTTGGTCTAGGTAGGTGTCGTCCTGTATTTAGTATCGACTCGCACTTGAGGAGTACTAAATTTGACTATGAAACTGGTCCATAAATTCGAATGGATCTTTTTCATAATAATACTGGTCCATTCTATTCTGGTCTAGGTAGGTGTCGTCTTATATTTAGTGTAGCACCGCACTTGAGGCGTACTCAGTCTGACATAAACTGGCCCTTAACCTGGAAGTCCCGCGCCTTTTCTCGAACCTTGAAGCACGTCCATGTCATAGAAAACATTGCCTCAGATATTTGTATTAAGTGTTCTTGACTATTTCGTTCTTGCTGCAACAATATATTGCTCCATATTTAATATTTCCAAGACAAAATATTGCTGTGGGCTACAATTGCGGCAACTCGCACTGTCAACTAGTGTAGACGTCGTACACTACTTTTACCCCGGAAGGTAAATCTCACTTTTCTTACGAATGGACATATCTAACGGGTAGAAAAAGTTACTAGATCTACTCTCACGTATTCATACGTCAAATCATTTAATATTAGTCTGGCAATTTTGATAGATATTATTAATATCTAAAAATAACACTTAACTCCAGAAAAATATGTTTGTATTTTCTAAGAAAAGTTCTCCAAATGTCTAGTCGTTAGTCGTTATAGCAAGAATACCTTACTTGTTTCCACTATGGTTTAGCTCAGGGGTCGGCAAGCTTTTCGTAGTGCTGTGCCGAATTAATATCGCAACCAACCCAAGCCCGCCCAAATCGTTTATATTTTTATACTAGTTAACAATACAACTTTTAAAATAAATTTGAGTTTATCTTGTAAAATATAAATGTAATGACATGTTTCTAAATAGAATAGGATACATTAAACAACTACTGTTTCTTGAATATTTAATATTTTAATATAAATCAGATAAATCAGAATAAATACAAAAGTTATAAATGTGTTTCGCAAAATTTAAGCTCTGAAGACATTATTTTATAATTTTGAAACAAAACAATTGAATTATTTAAATATAAAACACGTTGTTATTAAAATTATTTCTCGTATCAATGTGCCATATAGCTAGGGGGTCAGTTAATTATTATAACCCCTTAGAGCAGGAATTATAATACCACCAGGTAAATAAAGGTATTTAATATGTTAATGTTACACTTATTGTAATAGTAACAAAAAAAATGTAACTAAGTGGTGTTAGACTATATATTTAAAGTAAAACCTAAGTCATACAGACTATAGTAATTTGGGAACTGAGTGATATAATTGCTTTCTACGCATATCCTTAGTCAAGAGTTGATATTGTGAGTCCTTAAAAGTGTAAGAACACAACTCTTCATCAATATCATATGATTATTTCTTCGAGTCCAGTAGTTCCCTACCTCGAGTTCTCATAACTAAGGGATACGACAAATGGTTTTAGTTAAAAATAAAGGTTTTATATGATTTTTATTCAAATCGCTTGGTGTGCTATTGAAAATCGTTCCGCGTACCACCCTTGGCACACGTGCTGTAGGTTGGAGACCCCTGGTTTAGCTTATATGATAGGGCCATTGTGGAGCCCATCAAGGTAAGACTGTAAGCTATCGGCGTAAACGAACCAATTTGACTAAAGATTTTTGCGCACGTGTATCTTTATGCACATAGTCCTTTCGACAGTCTTAAAATCTCGATTTTTTTGTTCGCGTATCCCCAGATATAGTTTCTCTTCATCTTTGTACCACCAAAGTTGTTGGCTAAGTTTTAAATATTCTCTAATCCACATATAAAATAAATTACATCCACAGCACTTTTTTTTATTAATCACCGCATCTTATTACCGGTTCAGGTTATAATTACTTTAATGTGAAAGGGATGAGTAAGGAATCATTTTAGAGGTAGTCTACCTGTATTTGCGTGGAAGTAGAGTGGAAAACCATCCAGGAAGAACCATTCTCGGTAGACCCGACCGGGATTTGAACCCCAATCTCTCCTTCATCAGCAGGCCAGTCTTAAAAGAGAACGATGCACCGGGTCAGGGGTCGGCATTTTTTTTATGTGCTACAATTGACTTAATAAACTTATCAAAAGTCCAGCGATCACTCATCGTTTCTTCATGATATTTTTACGTCCATACTTCTTAGGCCTATACAATCCTTAATTTCACTATTTCCTCTAATGCTTGTGGCCCAACCTTTATAAAAGAAAATTTATGGAAAAAATAAAATGTACATTTTCAAGTTCAACTATTTGATTTTCTTATAGAATTAGCGATTATGTCGATGAAGGTTATTATGGTCCCACTAATATTTTATTTGAGAGTTCTTGATACATTATTTTGTGAGTTTAGAACACTCAAAAGGTTGACTTCCACCCGCGTTAAAGTTTCCTTACGGGATCGACAGAAAACGTCCTTAAGATCGACCGTTTGATCGTGATCGACGACCGCCCTGGACCATTCGGCCAATAAAGTGGGTGACAGTATAATACGATAGAAAAGATAATTCGTAGTCCCCACTCGACTGAACTCTGTGTTACTTTGACTACCGGTGAAAGTGGTGCCGGTTCAATTTATCTACATTAGTCCACAATGTAGATAACATTGTCGACAAGGACATTGGAATAACAAATGAGCATTGCGAAAAAAGACAAGATAACACAGCGAAGAGTGAGTGACCACATACAGACCAAAACTTCGATGGAAGGCAACAATAAAATATAGTAAAGTTCTAATCGAGAATGCCATTTTACAATTTCCTTATGGTGAGGCGTGTGACCTTTGTTTCAAAGTGTTGTCAGAACTCGCCTCGACACCGTAAAGTGACGTCCACTTGCGGAGGAAAAATGGTTTTAATTGCTCTCGGTGGCTCAATCACTCATCAAGGACGTTGCCTACCTGTGACTTCACGGTAGGTCAAGATAATATTTCCCAGTTTAATGAATTTACGTTTTACACAACGAGTTTTAAAGATATAACGTTGAAACAAAAACAAATTCTTAAATAATTATAAAAATATTCATATAATGTCACAAACTTATTCTTATCTTGAAGTATTTTTTTTGTAAATATGTTTTATAAATTGTCTACAACTCAGGTTATTTGGCTTATTTACGAAAATGTCATGTGGAAATGTTCCTACCAGGATGTAGATAAAAAAGTCCGTGGAAGCCTATGTCTAGATACAGAATAGAAAGTTAGAAAAAGTTAATTTTAAAAAGCAAGTCAATGTTTTAAATGTGCAATAGTATTGTGACTGTAGTCAGTGTTATCAGAGTATAAAATTAATAAGAAGCCTCGCAAGGTGAACAGCTTATTTTATTTCTTCTCTTTCTATATCGTACATTGTTATCCAAGCGTGAGTGCCTAAACAGCTAAGGTGCGTTAAGTTAAGATGCAACCCGCTTCGCAAAATATCTTCGAAATCACCACGCAGGCAAAATCTTCAAACACACACCTGAGCAATGTAGCCGACAACTAGTTTGGCGACATTCTGCCTTCATCTCTTACGCATCAATGGTCAATGCCATACGCGCAGTCCAAAGTTCAAATCAAGTTTTGTATCCGGTTCGCGTTCTTTTTTAAAGGTGACAAGAGTTTAGTCTCGACCAGTGGTACTGAGGGTGTTTTTTTTTTCCATTCTCCTTCTACATAACTACGGATAGGCCTACTATATTATATCTTCCTCATTCCCACCTCATTGGTGTAAATATGTAGAAAGCTCAGCCTGGTAGTAACTTACGACCGTTTAATCGGAAAATTAGATGCACAATTACGCTCCAACCAGAAAGTGCGGTTCTCTACAGTTTTCATGACAACAGCGAAATTATGATTATTTTAATAGTTATTTAAAAACATAGATTATTATAGATATATATATTTTTAACTATAAATATACACTTTCGCTGCTTTAAATTCCAATGGTCTTTTTAAAAGTATAATACAGAAAACAGCACCACTATGCGACGTCTGGTTCGAGCTGTATTACTTGCCTAATTTAGGTGTTATTCGTGGGATGAGATATGGGCTCATAATATGTAGCGCACGGAAACAAATTTTCATTTGGATACAAGTTTTAGTTACAGAAGTAGCTCTTTTTTTTCGGCACCGCGTCTTACTACCCGTTAAGTTAAAACTTGTCCCAATGTTGGTTTCTCCTTTTTTTATTTTTTAAAAGGGCCTTTCTATGGTTATACATTTAAAAAACACTTATATTAGCTGACTAAAGGAAACAGGATTATGAGGGTGAATTTTGATAATTTATTTGTACCCTCGCCCGGAGTCAAATCCTGCATCTTTAGATCATACTTCCTTCCGCTTGCCTTCCAAAGGAGCCTTTCTTTGTGACAGACCGGCGCTAATAAATAAACGATCAAATGAACCACCTCTACGCCGTATTCGACAGATCATTTGCACCCGCGCCGCTAACGACACCTTGCAAATAGCAGCGTCAGTAACCCGACACACACGCATCGATGGTAACACGGATTTAAATTTCACTATCATAATAGATCGAATTGTCGACGGGGGGGAGATCAGTGCTAAAATCTTGGTCTGGTGTACTCAAGGTGTTTTTTTCCCTAAATGGTTTTCAACTCTCCCTCCACTTAAATGCGTGTACATTTCCTCTAAATTCAACCTTCCTCACACCCAATACATTAGCATAATTAGTATATATACGTACAACCCGAACGGGGGGCAGGATTCGGTAAAAAAAAAAAAAA
>CABFWB010000189.1:232342-284731 GCA_902151455.1 Timema bartmani
GTAGCCATTTTGTTTGGAATATTTATTAATGTTCATAAATGAAATTTAATCAAAATCGTTAGAGCCGATTTTGAGAAAATCGACTTTTTCTCTTTTTTCCCTTCAGTAAACTACCCTTAATTTTAGGGGTAGATATCCAATTCCAAAAACCCCTCGGGGCAACCCTATGAAAACCTTAGATATCAAGTTTCAGCTCAATCGGTAAAATAGTTTAGGCTCTAGTTGGAGGTACAGACAGACAGACAAATAGACAGACAGACAGACGAAAATTCAAAAACCACTTTTTCGGATTCAGGAAGTCATGAAAGGTCAAAATTCATCAAAATCTCGAGTTCGATTTTTTTGACGATCACCATACTTTCTCTACCTGTAAGATAGAGAGAAAGTAAAAATGAAATAATGAATGGAATGTTATAATAACTCTTTATCAGATTAGAATGAAAATATTTTAGACAATTATTATACAATCGAGAATCTTTTAAATGATTTTTAATATATAAATGAATATATACACTATACACACATGGTTGGATTAGAAGTTAGTACGAATATGTCCATATGGAAATAGGCATAACTCAATTTAAATTAGTTGATAAATGACCCCTGGATATGGGAATAGAACTCGGTACCTTTGGCTTAGCGCACTGAAGTTCAATCCAGGATTCGTTTCGTGCTCAGGTTCATTCATAGCTTAAGGCACGAGTCTCAGATGGACGTGTGGTGGTAGATTATTGACACATTCAACAAAAGGTCCCAATTTCGAGACCCGTCTCCAAGTGTCATTTTTTGTTTTCATAAGTCTCCTCTATACATTTAATAATTTTAATTAATCCCTGGTCTGCCCTGTCCAGTAGTAAGCTTACCTACCTTTCACTATTCCACTCTGGTATAGCTTACAAGATCAGGGTAAACAGAGTGTAGGCTCTACGTAATGTGTTCAGAAACTAAATAGCGTGCTTTGAGTCTGTTACATTTGTCAGCTGCAAAATAAACAAAATATGCTTCTGTAAATGATGGCCGGTCCACGTTCATCTTTATATCTCCTAAAAGGGCTACTATAAATACAGACATAGGGCCAGTTTCATAGTCAAATTTAGTACGCCTCAAGTGCGAGTCGATACTAAATACAGGACGACACCTACCTAGAACAAAATGGAATGGGCCAGTTTCGCATATGAAACTGGCCCATTCCATTCAATTCCAGGTAGGTGACGTCTTGTATTTAGTATAGCGCCGCACTTGAGGCGTACTAAATTTGACTATGAAACTGGACCATAAACACAAATTAGGAGATTATATCCGTCTTAATTAGATTTGATCACTAATGGGTCTTTGAGAAATAAACACCCATGGGGGGGGAGGGGGAATTAATTTAATACTTGTTGTCAATACTAATTAATTATTCCGACTTCATAGCTCAGTCGACTAATGGCATACCAGGACGAATAATTTTGTACCTTCGTTCGTGCTATAAGTGTAGCAGCTACATGGATTCTAGCCAGGGTCTTGTAAACGTGTGGTTCGCCATTCTAACCACTCAGCCACGCGGACGAGCTAGTATGAATGAGTACTCGACCTTTCTAACCATTCAGCCATGAGGACGAGCTAGTATGAATGAGTGCTTGGCCTTTCTAACCACTCAGCCACGAGGACGAGCTATTATGAATGAGTGCTTGACCTTTCTAACCACTCAGCCACGAGGACGAGCTAGTATGAATGAGTGCTCGACCTTTCTAACCATTCAGCCACGAGGACGGGCTAGTATAAATGAGTGCGTGACCTTTTTAATTACTCAGCCACGAGGACGGGCTAGTATGAATGAGTGCTTGACCTTTCTAACCACTCAGCCACGAGGACAAGAGAATAGGAATGAGTGCTCGACCTTTCTAACCACTCGACCACGCGAATAGAAATTAGTGCCCATGTGTGGGGGAAAAAATCAACCTCTTTATGCTCAATTCATACTATTTAAATAATATACTAAAGATTTGCTTATTTAGCCTATACTCATGCCGGAATCACGAAAACGTTCATGTTGCGAGAAATGTCAACATTGCTCTTAAAGTACTTTATTTGTTTGTTTATAGTGTGTAGACGGTTTCTTCGGTTATGGTTCGTTTGTACGTGTTCCCTTTATCACTAAAACGCTTTAGCCATTTCTATCGCAAATACTTGAAGCCTTATAACCCTTATTTACGCTTTAGTTCAATTTTATTGACTAATTTGTTTACAAACAGTCCATATCCTTTGATCGTGTTTTACTTGAGTTGTTAAGTTACTTTTTTTTAGCACAGCTTCTTACTAACCGTTCGGGTTATACGCTTGTAAACTAATTACGCTCATGGTTTTTTGGGAATAGGAAGGTTATACTTGAGTAGATGTACCCGAATTTGCGTGGAGGGAAAGTGAAAAACATTTTGAAGAAACCACCCTCATTACACCCGACCGAGATTCAAACCTCGATCTCCCAGTCATCGACAGTATAGTCTACTACAAGGGTAACCGAAGCGGGTTGTTAAGTTACTTGAATCTTAAATCACAAACTATGTTTAATTGATCGTTATGTTGCATGAACCAGGGTTGCAACGCTCCTGGGTAACAGGGTAAAAACAGTTTTTTTTTTGTCTTGAGAAAACCAGGAAAGCACGGATATTTTATCAAAAAACCAAAGAAATTACTGAAATATTTGTGAATTTTGGAACCTTTAATTGTAAGTTTTGAAAAAGTTAACTGAAGAACTAGGTATGCTGATTATATTATTTGCATTATAGGCAGCATAACGACTTATTTCCCCACCAAGCTAAAATAATCTTGTTTTAAACACAAATAGCATTATTTCACACTATTCACTTTTATGTAAAATGAAATTTCATTCCTATCTGTTACTATCCGAAGCGTCTGGAAAACACGGGACATTTCGTGCTAAGAATACAGTGTCAACTCTGGCTAACCTTAGGTTGTTTAGTGATCCCGGCTTAGTAACTGTTGGGTGGGGGTACATTAAAAAAAAAACCTAACACCGCCTCCTCATATCCTCAGAAGAAGCTACCTACTGTGTTTAACGCACACCTGTCTCGATCAAGTGCAGGTAGTATACCTTCCTCATTCCGCTCGCTCCTTTCAAAATAATCTCGTCGAGGTTCGTGATGGCAGCCACGTGTACCGTTTGTAGGTACTTTCCCTCTTCTCTCTGGAAACCGGAAGTAGTCCTCAAGATGACGCAAGGGAAGGCGGAACCACTCTTACTTTCCGCGACTCGACAACCCGAAGTTAAGATTTCAAGAGACGGAGGCTCGTTTATTCACGGCGACGAGCGAGTGGGCTTGGAGAAATTTCCATCGCCATATTTGTTTTTATGCATACCTGGTTCATGAGCACCAGGGACCAAGGCCGTATCTAAAGTTCTTGTTGGTGGTTGTGGGGCAAAGGGGTAGCCGCTCTGCCGGTGGTGGCTCGTGGCGAAGTCCCATAACAGGAGATGCCAATTATTATTTTGAATGTTAAAACCCTCTTGAAGCAATTTAAAGTGTTATACAAAAATAATTTGGGTTGTAACTGTGGAGTTTTATAAGCCTCCGATTGGCTATTAGCCTCGATAATGACAAGAAACACATTCATATATTATCAATCATACTTTTAGGAAGGAAGTGGTTCCTAGGTAAGACCCTCGCCCGGGATCTCTTTGCAGTCTTCAAACTCCTTAGGTTCACAGGGCTCATGGTAGACCGGATTGCGGATGCCGCGAGGGCTAGAGGTTCGAATCTCGGCATTGTGCACTCAAAGTGGTTTTAAACATGTGATTTATCGCGGTCGATTTCCTATTCCCTTCTTAATGCGTACGCGGGTACACTTCTCCTAAACTAGCCTCATCCCTATCCCCATAGTTTAAACCGTTAAACCCCTTTTGTTAAAACGTATGAACTAAAATAAACTCCCATCTCGCATATCTAGCTTGCACAGGGTGGCCACAAACATGGAAAACAGGGAAAATCTGGAATAGTCCGGGAATTTGAAAGCTAAGAAAAAAAATAAGGGAAAATTCAGGGAATATGACCATGAAACAGAGAAAATTAGGCATTATAATTATTTTATCAACTAGGCATTATCATTATTTTATCAAAACAAAAGAAACATTAATATTTTTTTATTAACTCATTCCCATTATTGTATATTATGGCAATCACAGATAAAGTGAACTAATAATAACCTTCAGACACATTGTGTTGCTTTGATTATTTTCTTAACCTGAACCAAGATCATCTAATGCACATGTGTGTAAATTTTACTTAGGTGGAACAGGAGGGCTAAATCAAATTCACGAGACAATATCGGACCAAGTATTTCATTACGTATTCACTTATGAGTAATACACAAACAATTATAGCAACATCATTATTGTATATCTCCACTTTTATGATTCGTTCCTTGTTAATCTTTACAACAAATTACGCATATTTGAGCCTGGACATCCCCATCACCGGGACTGACACCTTTGTCAACGTGCTCACCAGTGCAGGTCATACACAATTAATATCAGTTTAAACATGTGTGCCATTGAAGATCGATCCATACTTAGTGACCAACAGTTAAACGGGTAAAACATGATCAGGGAAAAATAAAAAATTGTGGATGGAAAACCTGGTAAAGTCAGGGAATTTAAAAAAGGAATTTCTGTGGCCACCCTGGTTGCAGGATAGTATAATTTTTCTATATATATATATGTATTATTTTTTTTGCATTTTTTCCCATTGTCTAGCAAGGCATGACTAGGATTTTGCTTAAAAAACTTTTCTTTCTTAATTATTTCATGTTAAACAATGTAAAAGTCCAAAACAAATTACTAACATTATTTTTAACAAATTTCAAATACAGAACAACTAACACTCTGTTGTTTAAATCTTTACAACTTATATTTCTAGGGCAACACAACAGCCTAGCCGTTGGTTCGGTTACCTGCATTTGTCTCAATATCTTTGCATTCTTATAAAAATGTGAAACTATTATTTTTTATAATTTTTAAAGTTGATATTGAAGCTATTTCCCATTTTGTATTTTTCATCTTCGTCCTTTTATTTCTTGCTGTTTCTCACCTTCAGTTTTAGAGCCCATTTTAACTCAAAATGCCGGGGCTCATTCTAGACCTGATGGACTTTAGGTGTATTTCCCTACAAAATGGTTGCCATGAGAATATCTGATGAATTTACTCAAGAATCTCCTTTCTTATAAGCTTGATGATTTTATGTCGCTAATAACAAGATAACCTTCAACGGAGCTAGACTTTTTTTTTTAGGAATCTCACCAGGGTTGGTCTTCTGCGGGCATTGGCGGATATTGTAAACGTCTTCTGAGGTTGAGGTACCATGTAGGTGTGGCTACTTCGTCCCGATAAGATGATATGATGAGTATGTGGTGCCAGTAAAAGTCTTAAACCTACCAAAAGTATAATTAACCAGACCATGGCAACCATAGAAACATTTCTCCTTCGGGGAAAATATCTATAATACCGTCGGTAATTGAATCCGGGACCTCTTGAATAGTAGCTAGGAATGCTGAACACTAGACCAAGAGGCCGGCCGGCGCTGAACTTAAACTCTACACTTAATCGCCGGGGCTCGAATCCCGACCGAATACACAGTAGGAGTTGTTATTCCACCTGAGAATACCACTGTAGTTCGACACCTTAGCTCAGTCGGTAGCGTGTCCGTCTACTGAGCTTAGGGTCCCAGGTTTGATTCCCGGCATGGCCGACAAATTTATCATTGATGAAATGTGGGTTTAACCTTTTTTACGGTGATAAATTAACGGCCGGGGACTGGATGCTGTGCCTGTCCTAGTCTTAAATTAGATTGTAAGAAAGATGAAGCTACGACAGGCCTAGCCAGCTGGTAGTGGAAAATATATGGCTTGAATAAAAAACTGACCCAGGCCACAGTCTGGAAATAGTAATGGATGTAAATACCGCTGTAGCTTTTCTAAAGTCTGTTCAGCGTAGGAATTGTTTTCTGAAAGGCCTTTTTCCCTACCAGAAATCTATTATGTAGTAGGATATAGGTAGGAAAAAAGACCTTTTCAGAGAGTAATTCCTACCGTGAATGGAGTATATATTCTCTCAAACTCATGCATTATAATTATATATTGACCTTACAATAGGACCTATATATTTTAACTTAGACCTAGATATCCTAGTATTTATTGGCTCTGAAGTTAATAACTTGAGAGACTATCTCGCGACCGATTAACCGTTATATTAGATATAAGATTACGCTCGAAATGGAAAACGTATCGAAGTACGGTTTTCTGCATAATTCATTCGCCAACAGCTCAATCATCGAAGCAGTGTTTCACCTGCCTCGGTGGCCGCATGGTCTAAGACGTCACTCTCGCAATAGACTAGACTGCCAATGACAGGGAGATCGTGGTTCGACCCCGGTCGGGTGTACTGAGGGTGGTTTTTCCTGGATGGTTTTCCACTCTATCTCTCTCTCTCTTCAAGCAAACGCGGGTAAACTTCTTATAAATATAATTTTCCTCATTCCTAAGACAATTTGCATAATAAGTAGGCCTATGCATGGGTATAGCCCGGACGGGCAGTAATACGTGGTGCTAAAAAAAGATATATATTTAAAAAAAATATTATCGGTGACCTGGTGGTCTAAGGGTAAGGTGTCATACTTCCGTGCTGGGGGCCCGGGGTTCAATCCTCGGTCCCGGCACAAATTTATCTGATTGTCAATCCCTTCCTTCATCTCTGACAAGATTTGTATTAATCACAACTTGTGAATGTGAGGAATGCCAGGCCTCCACCGTGGTTCGGATCACACTTTAAATTGTAGGCCCTACATTTCATCTCACAATCACCCTACCATTTTACATTAGCCTGCGTATAACCCTAACGGGTAGTAAGATGCGGTGCTAATAATATATTTTTTTACTGTGGTTTCAAAAATGGTTTCCCTAGTCTCGCTTCAACGGTTTTATAAAATGTAATACAGATAATCGCACCACATTGTGACGCCTTGTTCAGGCTTTGTTAGTTATTATCCGAGGGGATGAGACGGCCTCTTGTAGCCCAAACTCTCGGATTAGAGGGGCCCAAATACAAATAATGGAAATCAACAAAAAGATAAGTTAAGATATGTAAATAAGAGTGGGCTGTGAGAGTAATTATTATTGATGATGCTAGACACGTAATACGTCCCAATGAAAAAAAAAAGGAAACACGGTCCTCCTTACAACAAAATATAAATATAAGTAGAAAGATTAAGTTACAAGGGGAGATGCCAGGGTAATATGATTGCATAAACTAGGGATAACCAGACTTAATTATATATATAAAGACGGCAGGTCAAAAAATAGAGTTTTATTATATGAATGCAATATTTAACAATATGATATATTTGGGCGTAATATTCACATATTCTTTTTATTTTTGATATGATTTTATATTACAACTTAATATTATAAATGCCCTTTCACCAGTAATTCCTTGACACATAGCAAGATTAAAAAAAATTTAAATGTAGCAAAAATTTTAATTTATATTTTATGTTTATGAAAATCATACTCAACGTCTAGCATAAATAATTTCGACATCTTGTTCATACAGACATCTCTAAAAGGTAAAGTCTTTTACTTTTATCATTGTGAACTCCAAATAGAATAGTTTACTTTTTTATATTTATACACAACTAACAATATTTCGCGCATTAACATTTGAATGTTCTGGCACAATGTCCGTACTGAATCCTTCACAATAAATCAAAATAAATATTTATAATTCCTAAGTCATAAGTCTAAGTTTAAATTTAATGTTTTTAGAACACATAGTTTACGCATGGCATTACCATTAATATGAAAATGTTCTGTCTTAAAGTCCTGACTTACATCTTCCAAAAATATCTTTAATAATTTACAAGTCATAAATAGAATTTAAGTTCATTAAATACTCTAAGTTTAATGTTTTCACAACAAATAGTTCACGCATGACATTATCATTAATATGAAAATGTTCTTGACTTAATGTCCTTACTTAAATCTTCCAAACATATCATTAATAATTTACAAGTCATAAATAGACTTTAAGTTCGTTAAATATTCTAAGTTTAAATTTGATGTTCACACACCACATACTTTGACAAAAAAAAAAAATATAAATAAATATGTAAATAAATATCCGAAAGAGAATTTTGATATAAAAAAAAATATAAGAAAAATATATTATGCCAAAAATGAATTTCTCCTTACATCTTTTCTATTAAACAAGTCCTTGAAGCCTAAGCTTCGTCCGTCTGCTTCCAGACCTGGCCTAAGAGTGACGCCATAGTTTCCTGGGCGGTCTTTTATACGGTGCAAACTCCATGAACACAAGAGACAGGATCCACAAAGGGAGGGGGGGGGAACGTGCGTGACCATGGAAACGTCTGTATTTTTCTAGAAGCCGAACTCGTGTATTCTAGAAAGAAAATTCTCTTCTTCTGGGGTTGGCGTCGGTTGGCACTATGCTAGCGAACTCTAGCGGGGCGTGTCCGGACTCTTGTTTCACAAAGGCAGTCGTTGACTGGGTGAAGTAGGGGCTGGATGTGTTTATGTTTTCTCGACTGTAGCCGGGATGGTGATATTGGGTAAGTAATATTTTGATGACTCGTTGACTAACATTAGCTTGTAGCCATATGAATGCTACACTCTTAACGGGCCGTTTTTGCGACATTTCCCCTATAGTTCTTGAAAAGTTTATTTAATATATAATAAATAAAAATTGACTACTAAAAGTTGTTAAGAATAGTGTTCTCTACGAGTAAATGGCAATGAAAAATACATTGTTTTTCAATTAAAAGTCTCAGAAAATATTGGCTCTTGATCATTTATTAATTTAAAGACTGATATATCTTATTTCAACGTCATATTATTAACAATATTATTCTGGAATAAAGTGCGTCGTCACTTTTAAAAATCTGTTTCAAATTAATTAGAAATAATAATTGAAAATAGAGCCAAAATAGAGCCGAAAAGCGCCCTTAACCAGTGTTATACTTCATAGTATTGCTGTCCTTGTAAACTGTTGATGTGGGTGTTTTGACAGCACTGTCGTAAACGTCTGTCCTTGTGATCTGACAGCACTGTCGTAAACCTCTCTCCTTGTCATCTGACAAGCTCTTGTTATTTTACTACCTTTAAACTTCACCTGGTTTCAAACGACGGATTAATTTATGCGGCCTGTGGGGGATCCTCTCTGAGACTTGATTGCCTTCCGCGCCAAGGGACGTCTTGCGACTGCCGGGTGGAATCTATTTATTTATATACAATTTACTATTTGAGAATTAATTATTCTAATTGTATGCTAGATATTACACGAGATTAAGTTTTATTCCTTGTGCTTGGTTTGAATGTTCGGTTTACCTTAGCTTCAAACGCGTTGCAGATGTCCATAAAGCCCGCGTGCCTTGTTATTCTAAAACTGGCTCATGCCAAAATGGAGTCGAAAGGTATTGACGTGCCCTTCCCTATATGACTAAAAATATTACATTTTACATAAATTCGTGATCAATTTTAAAGTGCGAAACGTTTCATTTCTGAGATGAAAGTAAATGGTTAGAAACAGAGCCTTCATCAAACAAATAGGTTCTTTTTTTAATCGGATCACAATGATTATGATACCATGTATCGAAACATGTCGGCAATAATTCAATCGACGTAACACGCCGATGCCAAACCAAGGAGGAAGGGAACCCAATACATGTTAATATTTCGTATCACCGTTTAAATTGATTTTCAATAAGTTATTAAATTGTAAACCACTTATGTATACTGAATAATTCCATTACTCAATACTTTTAAATTTAATTACATCTGCCCATTTCGTTCCATGGTTTTTATTATTTTTATAAATGTTTTAAGGATGAAGGTTAATATCTAACCAGATGTTTTTCTCCAAAGATAATTAAAATTTCAATTTGATTTCACATATTTTTAAACATGTACAAGGAGTAGAAGTGTACTACTATATTATAATTGTCATTTTGTCAAATGTTCATGGTTTTTATCTTGATTTATTATACACTCTACCACACTTTTAATTTTTAACTTAAAAAAAAAGTGGTCCGCTGTCTTAACTACGAGAAAATTTTAAGATAATCGAGGATTGTTATAGAGGCTTTGAAACTTCATAGCTGCCATTCCAATATACTCGTACAGCGATGTGAGGTTATTTCCCTTCAAGTAGGCGGCGCTATTTTGCAATGCGTGTGTTCACTGTGTTGAAACAATCATGTTTTTAGAACGTGTATGCTAAATTGCGTATAAGTATTATTAATTATAATTTTACAACCCTGGTTCTGATGTGTTTTTAATTATTCTTGGATAGCTCCGTGTTCAGAAGTACAATCTGACAGTTTGAAAAGTTTTTTTAGCACCGTGTTTTATTACGTGTTCGGGTCTTACACGCATGCACTAACTACGCTAGTATGCTAGGGATGAGTAAGGTTGAATTTAGATTAAGTGTCCCCGCATTTGCATGCATGCATAATGGAAAATCATCTATACTGCATTTTAAAACACTTTAGGATTGAGGTCAGTGCAGCCGGAGTGGGGAGTGGAGGCTCGTCACATGCTCGACCAATCCGTGAAGAGTAGTGGTCATATCAACCGATGCATGTTGCCAGATTTCTTGAGTCACTGAGTATTCTTGCATAATCGTAACGCGCAAACTCCCGCTATGTGGCAACTATGCTCCCCAGCCTACCCACCACGCGGATCTTAAAGCAGTTTAAATCACAGTATATTAAAAAATAAACCTCAGTACACCCGACTGGGATTCGAACCCCGATCTCCCTATCATCGGAAGTCTAGTCCGGAGAGTGACGCCTTAGATCATGCGGCCACCAAAGCAGATTTAGAAAAGTTATTAGATGAACTTTCACTTCATATAATGTGATCTGCAACTTTCCTATTTGATTGATAATATCATCATCTGTAAAATTACACTAATAATAGAGTAAAATGTTATCACTTTTGGCCGTAAAAAGCTATTTTGTATTTGTTAAAAGGCCTTTCCAATACAAATTGGACTGTATACGATAAGAGCCTAAAAACGGTCCAGAAAATAACCGTTTGGTTTCTGTTGATGGCACCTCTTGGTAACACGTCTTTCCGGTTTGGCGGGCGACATCCTAAAAACAGGAAGTGAAGGAAGGTGTATATATAGTATAGTAGCGAATAAGGAAGGAAGATATAAGATCAAATAGAAACTTGCGAACACAAACATGAATCAGGGAAATACATTGTTTTTATGAAAGTGGTGTATTTTTTTTCTTAGAAATTATTTTATTAAATGCCAAACTTATGCAAAGTTTTTACTTAGCTTACCACTACTAGTGTACACATTAAATGGTAGAAGTGTACCGATTCAGTAAAACCGATACCGATTATTTATTAATAACTATTGGGAATTATGCTTAAGAGAATGATAACAGTTAATTTAATTAATACAAAAAGATTTTATTTAAAAATCAACAGTCATAGCTTTGATAATCTTAATTTTTGATTAATCTTTGAATAACCAGCGAAAGTTGGAACTAGATTGTTAGTTTTATCAACGGTATGAACTTATTTATTTGGTTATGTAATTTTTGCATAGCCCGCAACCCAGATGCAGTTTGTATATAAGTGGGTTTTTTGTTGTTGCTATTTTTACCACTAAACTCCTACTTAGAAAATTTTGCTTTAAATTGTACTTAAAAAAACGATTAATCGACATAATAATCGCCGATTACGATTAATTTCCGATGCACTAATAATCGTCCGATAACGAATCATCGATATCTGCATCGGAACACTTCTAAATAAATGGGCTAAGGAGGAGAAAGGTTCAATTTAGAGGATATGCACTCACATTTTCGCGGAGGAAAGGTGAAAGTAACTGAGGAAAAAAACAAAACATCTCGGTACATCCGGCTGGGTTTAGAACCATAGCCTCCCTGTTCAAGCATAGTGTGAATCCATAACGTTTGGCAACCTCTGTGGGTTTCACATTATCTGGAGTGGAACACCAACTATCCGAATTGCCATTTAACCGAGTCACCCCAATCAAGACTTAAGCCCCCTCCACTTTCTTAGTCGGCCCATGTGGTCGATATTCCTGTCCATTCCTATCCATTTCATTTATTCATTTTTCATGTTTATTCTGTTTAAATTTTTTTTTAAGTTTTAAATTATGCTCTAGTAGTATTTTTCTCCCCCTAAACCCAACAATCCGAATTTGTTTTCATCACAACCTCTTTTTGTCACGAACGAATTCGGATGGTTTGTTTTCTAATATACGTTTAGACACACTTTACGGACGAATGTTATTAAACCCCCTTAAAAAAATTCCTCATTCTCACACTGTTTATTTTAGGGTCGATATATAATCTAAAGGAAAAAAGTTTGTTCTAAACAGGGTTTTTTAGACTGTTTTCTTTTATCGATCAAAAAATTATAGGATGTCCATAATTATTCGCTCTGTTGTAAGCTTTAATAAATTCTTAATTTTTAGGCGATAACGTAAAATAATTCTTGAGTTGTGTTATGAATTTCTGCAAAATAGTTTAAAGATTTTCCTAAAAAGAATTTACTCTCTCTGTACGCATATGTGGTTACATTTTATCTAAATTATACCTTCTTCATCCCCGACCTAATAGTGTAAATATTCGGATATTCCGGGCAAGTTTTAAGATGCGGGGCATTCTTTATAATGAATTTTGTGTGTATAGAGAAAATAAACAGTTTGTAAATAATAGGAACTTTTTCTATAATTTCTCTATGAAGAAGAAAATAATTAGGCCTTTTAAAGTAGGCTGATTTTAATGTTAAACCTTGACTATTGAAAGTAAACAGGAATGGGCAAATTTACAAAATTTAACTATTGGTTATGAATATGTTTACAAATTTTTTCTATCATCTATCATATAAAGGATAAATCGTGCTCGTAATTCTAGCTTTAAATTTAAAGATAGTTTACTTATTGACTTCCAAAAATTCAAAAATTCTCCAAGCAATTTTGTTTAAAATTGATAGCTATACCCTGATTTTAGTTAGCACAACAATTTTAGAAATTTCAAACATATTTCCTTGCTGTCAACAGTGATAGCATTTTACCATATTATTGGTGTTATTTTATAGGTATTGATCATATAATATATTAGTGACAGCTGAAGATCACATGACCTGATATATGAATATTTAAAATTGTTTTAGTAACTTGAGTAATTAGTAATCACCAGATACTGTTCTTTTTATCAAAATCCAGATATAGGTAGTTTTTCACATGATATGTAACATGGTATAGTTATATAATATAATATAAATGTCTAATATCAAGTTTAAACTAAACTGTCATCAACATTGATAGCATTTTACTATATTATTAAGGTTACTTTAGGTTATTGATAATATCGGTCAAAAGTGACAGCTGTTGATCATATGACTTTATGTTTAAATGCGTAAAAGTAGATTTAGTAGCTTGTTCTAGTTGTCACTAGCCACCTAATACTCTAGATATTAAAAAAAAAAAGTTTGCACAATTCTCAGGACGCGAAAGTAAAAAAAAAAAAAAAAAATCCTCCCTCCCCCTTTTCTAATTTTGGTGGCATTGGCTATAATATAAACAAACACATTGTCGTCTCTCACACGTGTACACACACGCACCTGGTTACACGACTATCGTAACAGGTGGTGTTTCTCGCCCTTAAGTAAAGGTTAATGTTACGACCGCCACCTTAGTACAAACACGTTCCAGATTGATAGATAATATTATGGTCCCCGGCCCGCGCGCCGCGGTGTTGAAAGACGGTGTGGTTTTGTGCGCGTGCGTCGAGTTGTACACCTTGACAGAGTTTTTAAGTAAGTAATTTGTCTCAAGCGGTCTCAAGGGGCTCTTTCTCTCGTGAATCGTGACCCTTGCACGCCGCGAGAAACGTTCTCTGTTTAGTCACAGTGTAAACAAAGCACGTCTTCTTCTTCAACACGGCTATGATACTCTATTTTTACTAGCTGTTAAGAGTAGATTTCATGCAAATTAGGTACATTCCAATTTTCATAGCAAATTACCTGCATTAGCTTGTTGAAAGAGTGAAAAACCATCCAAGAAAAACAATCCTCTGTACCCCCGGCTGAGATTCGAACCCTGGAGTCTCTTTCATTGGCAAACTAGACCTGAAGGTGTTGATAGCTTAACACGCGTGACCACCGATCGAAATGGCCTTATTTGACAACTAAAAGAGTTACTAGATAAAACTTTACACCCCCACACACACTTCTATATTATGTAGCTTTTACTTTAAAACTGGAGGTAGTAGCATGATTTGTGTCCATGGATTTGTCAGATTATCAGATTTATTTTTTCAAGGTAATGATTTTTCTCATAAACTTTATCTAGGCTATATATATGTAGATAGAGTTTTTAATATCTCTATATATGCATATATTAAAAACTCTATCCACATGATCGCTGTGCGCTTAATGAATCTCCTTGGAAATAATTTCAGTTTTAAGAATTTTGGGGGTAACTGCAACACTTAAGTAATCAGTGTGCGAAGTTTCAACTTTGTACCTCATTGGCAAGTTTGAGAAAAACTCTGAACAGAAAAAAAACATACAAACATTCATCACATGACTTTTATTTTAAAGATACCTGTAAAATAACACATACACAAACAATAATAGAATGCTTTCATTATTGATTAGAAACTAAAACCTATGTTTCTATTTTCTAAAAGTATTTTCCCCGCTAAAATTTTTCTTGGTTTAGCATAATATAAAACATAAGGATTTATATTAACAAATACTAAGTTGCCAGGCATTAAATATTCTAATAAAATTAATTACAATTTTCCCTCTTATCTATTCTTCTTCTAGTTTTTTAATTTAAAGTTTTTTTTTAACTGCTTCATGCTATCCATTTGGCAACCTGCATATTTAGGGTAGGGATGAAGAAATCAGACTATAGAAAAAATTTGATACATTTGTATGGATGGAGATTGAGAAATAATTTAATAAAAACCACACTCTGTACTTCCGACTGGGATTTTAACCTCAAGCTCTCCAGTCACCGGCAATCCAGTCTGTTGTGAGTCATGCCTTGGACTGTGTGATCACTGATGCTTTTTTTTAAAGTTAATTATGAAGAATTTTTAACTGAAACTAGTTCCCCTAAGTACTGTAAAGCTTTTTCCAACTTTCACCTCCATAACATTTTTTGGTGGATTAATTAACTGGCTGACCCTGGAATTTATAGTACTGTCATGATAGTTAACAACCCTATCTCTTTTCTTACAAATATGAAACAAACAAAATCAACTATTATCAAGTTCTCATGATGGTGCTTATTTAATTATGTTTAACTCTCATTGCAGATAAAATAATTCATATTAGCTATTTTATTTAAAAGGAAAACTAACAAAGTGTCATTACTTATTAATATTAATAATTTACCATTATATTATTTTTTATTATGAAGGGTTCAACTTGTTGAGAATATAATATGCCATTCATGTGGCGACAAAAACCTCGCCAATAATTTTTATTCTGGCATTCTCATTTTAAAAGGAAAGGCTTTTATTATACTAAGTGTACATATGGTTGTAAAAGGTGATGAATTTAATAAATAACGGAAAAGCTCAAGGATACTGTTCTCTTAAAATATGCCAACCAAAACGCTTTTATATATATATGTGTGTGTGTGTGTTATGCATAAGCTTGACAAAATTTATTTGTGAGTTGTACTAGAAATAATCTAAAATATAGCATGTGAAAAACACTAGATTGTTCCAGGCCCACTTATTAAAACCTTGAAAGTACTCAGCATGACTAATGGTATTACACCGATTGCATTTGCTTCTTGGAGTAGAAGTTCGATCCAATTAAATGTTTTAATGTGGAAATAGACGTATATTTGTAATTATTTTTTGTGCACGTTTAACATCAGGGCCATTAATTACTTAATCTAAAGCTGCTAGTTTAAATTAAATTTACCTGTAATAGCATAGCTATAGGGTTGAAAAATCACATGTGGAACACCTATTCAGAGTTTACCTGGTCAAGGTTTGAACCCAATACTAGACACCCATCCTAGTACTTAAAATTGTTCAAACTCACTTTAAGATTTAACCACCCACATAGATGGTCACATGGTCAAACACATCACTCTTTAGACTTGCTTACTGTTGATGGGGAGATCGAGGCTCGAACTTAGATCTGGTTTACTGAGGTTTTTTTTCTTAACTAGTTTTCCTATTCTCCTTTCACACAAATGTGGATACATTTCACCTACATTTTACCTTCTTAATCTCTACTCCATTAGTTTAAATATGCACTTTGCACTTGGCATTGAACCAGCTTTCTCTAGACACGCACTCAACCTCAACTGACGAAGGGGGCAGGCCATATAATTTATTAATTCTTGTTTTTGTTCATGAAGGTACTTCACACAAGTGGTGTTGTTATCATCTGGGATTTTCAGGGTTGATGTAGAGGTATGAAATCTTGATTTTTCTGACTAAAATAGAATAATTATTGGTAAGCTAAAATGGGTATGGAAAAATAACTTCCCTTTCTCAGGTTGTTCCACTTCTTTGGTATTTTTTTTTTCTGAAAGTGCTATTTATACATTATTTTCATGGTAGATGTTTATGTTTTGTAATGAACGGGAGTTGGTTATGAGTCTGCCTTGTGTCCTAGTTCGTATATACAAACTTTAAAATAGAACACTTTCATGTTCATGTGAATTTACTACCGAAATAACGTTTTATGTAAATTGGGCCATTGCCTCGTTGATAGCGAAATATAGTTTGTTTTAACTATATAAATACATGTAGGCCTAACAGGGTTTGGTTATAATAAATAGGTAGTAAAAATATTTTTGTTCATTTTACATTCATAATAAAAAAGTAGCAAAACACACCCTTTTACAAATAGCTTGTTAGCATTAATCCGGAACAAGGTCAGGATCAACTGTGTTGTGTGTTCTGTGCTGACATATTCATTGAAATTAGTTGTGTGATGATAAGCAGTGGCGCGGGAACAGGGGGTCACGGAGGTAAAAAGTATTATTTTTACCCTCCAAAAATAATATAATACAAATGTTAGATAATTTAAAGCTCTTGTTGGGGCAAGATACAAAGCTCACACTTAACATAATAAAAATAAAATGTGTTTGGAGCACACACTGAAGAAATTTTGAAAATTCTGATAGTGATACCAGCTACATCAGCTACTGCAAAAAGAAGTTTTTCAATGCTTGGACGCATAAGAAACTATATTTGCTCCACAATGAGGCAATGTAGACTAAATCACCTGTCCCTGCATAATTCATACCCTGAGAGGCTCAATTGCAAAACTAGTTAGTGGTTTTATAGCTAGTAACGAATAAAGGGCAAAGATGTTTGTAAACCTACTTTAACCTACTTTAATTTTGTTCTGTTTCATAATGTATGGTTATAGTTATAATTTATAGTTATAGTTTTTCTTAATTTGTTTTGTGTGTATTTATTCTAATGTTTGGCATGCTTAAAATAAATGAAAAAATGCACAATGAGACCATTAAATATTACATTTTCCTGGTCTTTTTTTAATCCCAAAAATGTTATCTCTTATAACAGCACATGATTACATATAGCCCCCAACTCCCTCCTCCAAATAAAAACGTATCTGCGCCACTGTTGATAAGTATATAATTATTGTTCCCTTTTCAACTAGTTTATATGATAAAAGGCTACTTTTCCTGGGGCATCAATTCCTAGAATTATTAGAACCCAGATGTTATTCTTATTACATTTAAAATAATTCAAACCTAGTGGTCTGTGAAAATTTGGGTTTTCCACAACATACTTTACTTTCTTTTTGTGTATAGTGAACATAATGAATAAAACACAGCCTACTTTTGATGTACATGCTTTATTTCTTCAATAATCTTTCAATACAAAAAATACTCTCATCACCCATTATATGTATTGTGGCGTAACTAGATGATTTGTATGCTCTTTTATGTGTGAATGCAGGCCTGATGTGCCATAAACCAAGTAACACTTTTTATTACCCCCAGTCCCCCATGTAACCAAGTAGATATTTAGCCTGACCCCTCTCCTCTCCAACCTGTGTTACATTACTTTTCACATCAAGAGTGAATTTCATTAATTTCATTTCATTTTCAACACCGTTAATATTAGGAAGGAATTTATAAGTATGTTTACTAACAGTGAATACATGAACAATAGTAATATTTTGTCAAAATTAGAATTTAAGTATAAGATCTGTGTTACGTAACACTGTGATGTACCTACCCTCCCATTAAAGGCGCACCCCCAGCCTCAACAGGGTTATGTGGCTTATGGATGATCCCCGAGGCCCTTGAGACATGGTGTGAATGTGTGTACAGTAAGCAACACACTATTGCAGAATGTGGTAATACTTTGACATAGAAAGTAAGAAGTTTGAGCAGGATGCAATTAATGATTACATACCTAAGATGATACGCTTCTTATAGTAAAAGAGTGTAGTTTGAAATTCACTTTCTACTTAGTAGCAAATAAACAACTGGGAAATGTACATAATTTCTATGTTTTAAAGGGAGGGGTAAGCACGTTATTTCACAAGCATACTGAACTACACACTCACAAAGATATACATTTTTATGGCATTGTGAAAGTGGCTCATTCACGGATGAGGGAGGTACACATTTAGAGGAAATGTTCTCCCATTTGCATGGAGTGAAGGTGGGGAACAATTTCTTGTAAATTTCTACCTTTGTCATTACTACTCTATAAGCATAACTAACACGCATATAACCCAAGCTTAGACACGGTGAAAAATTAATAAATTCAATAATATCATAAAACAATGTAGGAAAAGTAAATTATTTTGTATGTAACAATCATTGACTGAAAACTGAAATAAATTAGCTTTTGACAAATTTATTTGGTTATTTTTGTCCGTAAAAGTAGTTGATATGGTTACATGTGTAGTAAACTAAATACACGTTTTTATATAAATATATGAATTTGTGTTACAGCAACAACCTTGCAGAATGGCGAGCCGAATATTTCAGGCTCATGGTGAGTTCTGCGCATCCTACCCTTGGGAGGTTATAGTGGCAACACTGACACTGACCGTCTGCATGTTGACAGTGGACCAGCGGCCAATAGGATTGCCCCCTGAGCCTCAGCGACAATGCAACTGGGGAAACAATTGTCTTGGATTGGAGGTAACAACATTATTATTTTTCTTCCTATAAGTGCTTTTCCATGGCTTAGGGTACAAGAAGATTATTAGGACGAAGCGGGATCCACTCATCTAGTTGTTGTGTATAAAACTATTTCCAACCATATTTGAAAGTTAGGTTCAAATCCCAGTGGAAAGAAATGTGATCAAATAAAATTCATTTGTTATTGATTTTTATAAGAATTTCTTTGTAAAATCTCATTAAAAAAAAGTAATGGTTACATCCTTAAGAGCTTGTCTCATCCCAAGGTTAATACATATCTTAGGTAGGTAATACAGCTCAAACCAGACGTCGCATTATAGTGCAGTTTTTTGTATTCCACTTTAAAAAAATAGTAGAATTGAGATCAATTAATTATTTTACTATATTTATAAAAAAAATTGAAAAAAAGCTATTTAAAAAAAATTATCAAATTGATACAATTTCATTGATGTCAAATTAAGAACACAGAAAACCACACTTTATTATGTTTTCCAGTTCAAATGTAATTTGTATCTAATCTTCTGGTTAATCAGGCCTAGGGATGGTCTCTTAAGGAAGTGCTGGGCTGGTTACAACTTTTTATGTTTGTGGCTTTAAACATTTGGAAAACATGTTTGTTGATTAAATTATACTCGTGATTATCCAGATTTGTAGGGGGAAAAAATTGTCTTGATTAAAAAAAACCTGATAAACCCAGAGAAAATGTGCTTTTCCTCAAAAGTATTGAGTCACTATTTTTCGTTGTAAGCAGAGGTCGCCACTTCAGTTCGATGACATGTTCGCAATTTCACCAGTTTAATTTTCTGTCATTATGTCTAAATGCAAAATTATGTTTACATTTCATGTTAAATCTTTCATCCACACGTTCAGTTTTGCTGGTCTGTACATCTCCAGACAGTTATATCGTAGAGTGTAGGGCAGGCCTTTAATTGAAATTCTATTGAATATTAAAAAATTCCACCCTGGTTAATTCACAAGCTGGTTAATATGACCCTGTATAATCTGTCTACTATATTATTTTTCCATGAGAAAGGATAAAACTGGATTTTGGTTCTATTTTCAGGAATACAATGCAGTTGATGTTATTGTGATGACTATAATACGCTGCGTGGCCGTCCTTTATAGCTACTATCAATTCTGCCAGCTTCACAAACTGGGCTCCAAATACATCCTTGGTAAGTGGAGTACACAGACTGTTGGTTCGCATAACTGGTTTCACAAATCTTCCATTAGTGGGGGCAACACAGATATTGGGACTGACTCTTACCTGAGACGCCATTGCTCATTTGCCAATGTTGATTCTTGGGACCATCCACGTTGAGCTTAGTTTTTTTGTGTGTTGTCCAATTTTACTCCCAGGTGAATGAAGTTTTTCTTTATACTCTTCTTATGCCTTCATTTTAAAATGTAACCATTAATAACTTTAGTTCACATAGGCATATAACATTAACATCAAAGTCATCAAAATTATAATTAACTCTTGTAAGTTTTTTTTTATAAAAGTTGAACCTTATCATTCTAAAAGAATTTTCATCAAAATCGAACTTTAAAAAGACTTAATCAGTTATCCTCCTGGTGAGCTCAAAGCAGTAATTAACAACACAAGGCATATTTGTATTATATATTATTTTACACCAAATTAAAATAAAATCATGTATAATAATTGCAGTAAACCAACACATATGACACTCAATTTTTTCTAGTAAGAATTTGTTAACTGTTGTGAATTCCACATTCTATATGTGCATTAATTTTACCTCCTACTTCCTAAAAAACTGATCAATAATCTTACTAAAAAGTTAATTCAAATAGCTTTTGAAAAGTTTTGAAAAATATCTAAGAAATGTATGTGGAAAAACTCATGTAGACAAAGTCATTAATGTATGGAAGGTGAAGGAGTGCGGTTTGAAAGGGAATCCAATAAATCATTGTGAAAGAAGCATCTTACGTTTGTTTGGGCATGTTTAGAGGATGAGTGTAGTAGATCAAGTGACGAAGCAAATGTATGAAGGTAGAGTGTGTGGATCAAAAGCAAGGGGTAGGCCATGTAAGAAATGGTCAAATGTTGTAGATGAATGTGTGGAAAAGAGAAACATTAAGACTTCTAAGAATAAAAGAGAATATATGAGACTGTATGAATGTTGTTGAAGTGAAGGGAGTATACAAGGATAGGGAAGTGTGGAGAAAGTTAGTGAGTATGGTTAAAGTTCATAGGGGTGTATTTTTTAGTGTTTTTTTTTAGCTATAGACACAGTTTATCTCACCTAACCCCTAAGGTAATGGCGTGATTAGGTATGTACCTATGTTGAAAAGTTTGTATAATGTATCTGAAATCACTGTTCTACAAAAATGCTACAAGTCTCGGGGGGAAAATAAGTATGTTTGAATTTGGGTATCTCAAGTTTGTAGAGCGGTGGCATACTTTGCCAAAGGTCTGGGATTTGATTCCAACCACCTGCTTTGCTGATTTTTTCTCTTAAAATTCACACTCATTATTTTTTTTTTATCATACTTTGAGTGGCCAATACAAACATAACTTAGAAATTTAACAGACAAATAATATTGTATTATCTACTGGTGTGAAAGCGTGCTAGCTAAAGTTAAAATAAAATACACATTTTAGTATTGGTGATAACATGGTCTGAGGCATCAGTATTGCAATATACTTGATTGACGATGACAAGGAGGTTAAGGTTCGAATCCCAGTCAGATGCAGTTGTAGTAGTTTTCCAAACTTGACTTTTCACTGTGATTTTCTCATCCCTTCTTTGGGCCAATGCAGGCACACACTATATAAATTACCTAGCGTTTTTATTAATAATAATGGTGTTAAACATATTGCTTTTTTTTTTTAATCTCATTTATACATTCCATTGTTAATGATGGCTGTGCTGATTAAAAGGTAGAAATGTAATTCTTGGCATGCAATTGCACAGAGGAAGCATTCACTTTCTCTTGTTAGCCCTTGTGAAAGTTATCGACAGCTAAAACCACAGAACAATGCAGCAAACTTGTACACTGTTGCTATTATCTTGACCCTAACGTCATGGTCATTGCTAGTATTTTACCTTGTGGTTCCTGGGTTCAACGGCACCAGTGAAAGTGGTGCATGGACCCCGACATTCACATTCTCTCCCAGCCACTGTGCATCGTCAGGAAGTTAAGATAAATAAGTGATTATAGAAAGTGTTCTTTTCCCGAAAGGTAACAAAATATATGCCTGTGGTTAGTGATTTTGCGTAATTTCATCGGTACCCAGACCTAGAATATAGTAAATGAGTCATTTTGTGAGTAATTAATACTAAATGGTTGTAAAACTAGGGCAGGCAATGGCCTTGCAATCATTAGGGTGTAGGGTGTTGTGTTGGAAAGACTGGTTTGGACCTTGCTTATGTCAGTAATGTAGCCTCAATAATGCAAAAACACCCTAAGTATTCAAGGTTCAAAATTAATTATAAATTCATTTCTTTGTGCTAAGAATATTACTCATATCTTTTTTTTAAATAGTATGTCAGGTTGTCTACCATTCGGGAAAATCAGGGAAAACTGGAATTAGCCGGGAATTTGAAGTGGTCAGGAAAAGAGGGGGATAAGTTGGGAATTTGGTAAACTACAAAAAATATCCGGGAAAATGTTGTTTTACTCAAAATATGAAATATAATAATCATTAAATCAGTAAATTACAATGTGAGTCAAACTGTCTTTTTTTGTTTGTAGCTGTGTAATATATTTTCTAATTTTTCTAATTTCTAGTAGACTATGGTTAATACAAATAAAAAACTGTATATTTAAATTTTAAAACTTATTATTATTATTATTCATAAAAAGATTAAAAATTGTGTGGGGGGAGGGGGGGAGATAAAAGGATGTGACATACTTTATTGTTGGGAATTTTAGGAAATTCTCAGGGAAAAAGTCTGGAATTTTATTAGTTAAGTTGAGTAGACACCATTATGTTCATCAGCAAGGTTATTAATGACTTAATCTAAAGTGTAGGGTTTGGAAGGGTATCTTAGAGGAAACACACCTACATTAGTATAGATAGAGGATGAGGGAACCATGTCATTGTAGGATTTATGTTAAGAAGAACAGTTTAAAAAAATAAAAGCATAATTTTTTGGGGTCAACATTGATAGAATTTTACTTGATTATTAATGTTATTTTATAGGTAATGATAATATTAGTAAAATGCCTCCATCTCCCACTTTCCTTCCATCTTTATTTTCCTCTCACTTACACACTTTCTGTTATATGCTCCTCCTATCTCTTTCTTGGTCTCCCTTGCAGTCATTTCCCTACTTACTTTATCTCATTATTCTCTTTGGCATCCTCATTACATGGCCATACCATCTCAGCCCTGCTTCTTCAACTCTCACTCTTTCCTGGATAACTTCATTCTAATCCTGTTTCTCCTTGTGACAGTTGACATGCTATTCACAAACTTCATTCACATGGCCTCCACTTTCCTAATCTCTCTTATATTCATTATACATGTTTCTGCTGCATGTGTGACAATGGGTACGAGCATAACAATTCACTCAACATTTCCGAGACCTCCATTTGAAAAATATATTTGCATTTAGCTTAGAAACTATTGGTTTTATAAAAGTATATTTAAATATGTTGAGCATATATATGAGCATGTTAGCTATCAAGAGGAGAAACAAGATTAGGAATGAAGTTATCCGGGAAAGAGTTGGGGTACAGGGAGTACATGATATAGTAGAGGAAGCAAGACTGAGACGGTATGGGCATGTAATGAGGATGGAAAAAGAGAGAATGCCGAAGAAAATGTTGGAAATGAAGTATGTGGGGGATAAAGACCGTAGGGGAGGCCAAGAAAGAGATGGGAGGAGCTGATAACAGAAAGTGTTCAAGTGAGAGGAGAAGAATGGAAGATATTAAAGGAGGAAGAGTGGTAGAAGGATAGAGGAAGATGGAGGCATTTTACTAAACTGACCCGACCACAGGCTGAAAACAGTTGATGATTTAAATAACAGTTTTAATTCTTAATAGTCCTATAACTTTCCAGTGATAAGCTATTTTGTATCTTAAAGGATTGTGGAGATAGATCAACATTGTAGATATCTGCTTTTGTGAAGTCCCCTCTAAGTAATTTTCCTGGAAATATTAGATGCGCCACTTTATTGGCAATGTTAAACAGTATCTAGGCACAAATTTTAATCAAAATCATTATAGCCTATTTTGAGAAAAATTTTTTTCTCTTTTAACCCTTAAGTAAACTACCCTTAATTCTAGGGTTGGATAACTAATTCCAATAATTCATCTGGGAAACCTTATGAAAACCTAGATACCAAGTTTTAGCCTGATGGGTAAAATGATTTTGGCTCTAAAAGACAAGATACAGAAAGACAGCATCCATAAAAAAAACACTGAAGTGGTCATGAAACGTTAATATCCACCAAAATTTCAAACCCAATGACAATCCCAATGCTTCTCTCACCGAGGGATTGAGAGAAAGTAAAAAAGTTTTTGTGACACTTGACATATTTTGAATGCATTTGATTTTATTTTGTTCTAAAATTGGGTCTTTTATCAAATAGTTAGATCATATACCTCACGGTTCTTGTGATTAATTCATACTTTGCAGATACAGCTTTAAGAATAATGAGCTGATACTTGATATAAGAGCTGCTGCCATATCTCTAATGTTTGTAATACTAAAGTTTGTTGTTGTTGTTGTTGTTGTTGTTGTTGTTGTGTAAAATATGATATTTTTATAGTTAGGTAAATATGAACTATGGTAACTCTGACAAATAGTTATCATATTTTAGACCTAAGTGTTAAAGACAAGAGTAAATGCCTGGAAACTAACTAGAACTAAATCTTGGTATGTTTATTCTTTGGATTAAACTCCACATTAAAATTAATCTTGACCATTTTTCACCCGAGTTTCATCAATATTGTTTTACTTCAAGACTTTTGATGTAATTTGAAATAAAACTTTGTCAGAAACAATTTGAATATAAAAACTATTCACACAAAATCCATCAAAATATCATCTTATAAAAATCTATATAACGATACACAGAACATATAATTTACATAGATCTATATATTAATTATGTAATTTGCAAAATATATGTAAAATAATGTGTATGTACTTGTTAATTATTAAATATAGATATTTACATTATATATATATATTTTATTTATATTTATATACATAATAAACCAGTACACACACACACACACACACTAAAAAAACAACAACTCCTTGGTGTTAGCTCAAGATCGAGCAATACTGAGCAGCCACATCAATAACGATGATAGTGCTAACATTTGCAGATAGTGGGTGTCATGTGGTCAGCATAACAAACCCTTTGGCCGTTAATCTAAATTTTCTATACCGGAGCTGCTATCTATTTATTCAAGTAGTTCATCATTTTGTCCTCACGATGCTGAGTTTTATCCCTTTCCAAACCCATTGCTTCACAGAAAGATTCTAGAAGTGCTGGGGATTGAACCCTGGACTACTAGATATGTAGCCAGGAACTCTTGACCACTAGACCACATAGGCGGTCATATATATATATGCACATACACACACACACACAATTTTATTTTTAAATATGCCATAATTAGTAACATAAACACTGTACACATATTTTATACACATAGTTATGCAGTTAAAGCACGCACATCTGGATATCATGCCGTGCATGTATCTAGCTGGCCGGAAGGAAGCTTGCACATGCTGCATTCCAAGCAAGGCCAGTTAGACAAGCAGGAAAGTGGCTCACCTAGGACAGCCCAATCAACATCGTCATCACAGAGAAAGTGCTGTGATGACATAGGCTACCTCCTCAAAAAGTGAAATTTATTCACTAATCTTGAAAACATAACAGGCCCACTCGTAGATTGCCTAATAGGGGCTTGCCTCCTTCCTGAGACTATGGCTTTGTTTATCAACTGCTCATAACCTTGGTTTGGCGGGGATGTGACTTGCAGTGTTCAACATGTTTATCTTTATTTATATTTACCAGATCTGACTAAGGTGAACTTTTTCAACCAATTGAAATATCAGCACACAGCTTACAAACTAACTTGGTTACAAAACAGACATAACAACTAGACACTGACCATCAATTTATTACAATTATAGGGGAAATTCTAATTTCCCCATTGGTAATCTTTTTTGACCATATCGAGAATCAAACTCATGGTCTTTAATTTAGTGCAAAGACGTACTAATAACCTATCCAAGTTGTAATTGTTATTATATAGCTCTGTTTACCACTTTGGACACTACATTATTTTGAGAATTGTATTGTTAAACTAAGTATTGTATACTTTTTTGGAGTAGGGAGAAGAAATAAAGACAAAAGTGCTTTTGCTATTAATATGATACAGGCATTACTTTAGAAATAGAATTAAAATTTGATATTAAACCGATTGGGTGAAATATATTTCTTGAACTTACTTTGATTAAAAAGTGTAGTAGGAAAAAAATCATCATAATTAGGTCATCATTCTTTTGATTGGTTTGCTGCAGCTCTTCACTTTTGCCTATCCTGGGTAATTTTTTTTTTACATGTATGTACTGTATTCTGTCAACATCGTCCGCTATCTGATTCATGTACTCCAGTCTTTGCCTCCCTCTTGAATTTCTCCCTTCCACATTTACCTCTATTATTATCTTTGTCAAACTAACATATCTCAGTATATGGCCTACCATGTTAACTCTTTTTTGCTGTATATCTTTACAAAGTTTCCCTTCTCCACACTTTTTTATTTGATACATACTCCATCCATGACATTTTCAACATTCTTCTCTAGCACCACATTTCAAATGTTTATATAATCAATTCCTTTCATTTGCACCAATGGTCTAAGTTTCATATCCATAAAGCACAACAGTCAAACATATATGCCTTTAAGAAGCTTTTCTTGATTTCCAAATTCATGCTAGTCGAGATTAGTAATGTCTTCTTGTTATGAAATGCTTTCTTCACCTGCGCTGTTTTACTTATAATATATTTCATGCTTCTCTTATATTCGGTTGTTTTACTTCCTAGGTAACAGAATTACATTATTATTTGTACCTTTTTACACAATTTTATCAATGATGTAATTATTTTAAAATAGGTGTTAAAAAGCTTTTATTTGATGTAAATTAAAATTATTTTGAATTGTTGTACTATAATTTAAATTTATAAGGAGTAAACTATATTTTCAATTATATCGATAGTTAAGAACATTATAATTATAAACAGTTGTTAATATTTTGCTTAAAGATGTGCCTGTAACACCGGCTTTGACAGATCTATGGAATTTTAATGAAAGTCATATCTTTCACAACTATACATGATTAATCTGTTATTATTTTCCAACCTTACATACCAAGAGTTATTTCTTTGTTGGATCCTTGAGGTAGCCAAGCCTTCTACCACCAAAGGCATCCATTGGATTTTTACTCTTGTCAGACTAGATGCTGATAACTAATAGATTGAGGTTTTTATCTTGGTCGGGTGTACTAGGGATGGTTTTTTACAGATTGGTTTTCCACTTTCTCTCCAAACATATGGGTACACTTCCTCTAAATGTATCCTTCCTAATCCTTAAAACCATTAGTGCAACTAGTACATAAACATATAACCCGAATGAGTAGTAAGACATGCTAAAAAAAAAAAAAAAAAAAAAACGGGTGGGCCGGGTGCATTGGACTTGAATTCAATATGCTACAAAGTTTAAGAACCTAATAATTTGTTCCTCTTAAGGGTGTTGGAAAAACATGCAAGTTTGTTATAATTCATATACCAACAAATAATTGTGTGTATGATACTAGATACTAGTGATAAATTCATGAACATTTCATTTAGATTTTAGGTTAAGTGGCTAAGTTAATAGCAAAGCTAGCCCTGGACTAAATAACCACATTATTAATAATACTATGGTGAAACGTTAACTACAACATACTTAACTAAGTAATAAAGGAATTTTTGACATTATTTGTACACATTGTTTTAAAAAACTGCCAAATTTTTGTTTTGTGGTAAACTCTCAAACTAACTGATTCTGTGGCAATAAGGCCCCAACAGGGCTATATGCACTTGACTCTGGCATGCAAGGTGAGAGTTCCCAGGGAAAGGGATTTGCAAACAGGTTTAAAGGAAGATTTTTTTTTTAATAATCTTGTTTTCAATTCATTCTTTAAGTGTACATTGTACACTTCATTTAAAAAAAAATCAGACACATTATTCCATCCCCTTGGTTTGAATAGTAAGCACTAAAAATGAAATTTTTAAAAAGCAATGTCTTCGCCCTATTTATGTTTTGACACATGCACTTTTCACTATTTAAAAGGTCTAGATAGTTTTTACTCTATTTTAGTGTACAAAACAAGATAAATAAATAAATACAAATCACACAAAAATGTATTGTTGTGTGACGATCCCATTTCTTTAAAAGCCACCTGCGCAGAAAGTGCCTAGCCCATATGTTGATTGGAATTGTAAGTCATGGTTTTTTTACGCGCATTCAGGTCAACACTGAGAATATCAAGTCACAGGTAATGTAGGGTTATGAAACGTGGCCAGGCCAAACAATCTTCAAACCGGTATCCAGCATGTTAACCAAACATCTGTTGCATCACCAAGTCGGAATTTCTTTGTCCATTGCTGCCAAAATACTACTTTGTTGTTGGAATTTTATAAAGTGTTTCAAGGCCTTGCTAATGATATAGAGTAAAAAATGAAAGTACCAATTTAATAGTTTGCTAATATTCACTTTGATATTGCACATCTTGTTTTTGAAGGTTTTTTAAGCACAAGCACCATTTTCTCATGCCAGAATTAGGTTGGGAGAGTAATTTTCTTAACCTTCAGATTTAACTCTCACAATTGAACTGAAATGGTTTGTCTCCCTCCATCTCTGATCTTGTAGCTCTGGTTTAAAGTTTGAATCCACCCCTGCCAGTTGCACAGGTTTTTTATTTTTTCATTATTGAGCGCCTTAATTCTAGTTTTCCCATTTTCTCTAAGAGGCTGCAGGTGCTTTTAATAAAATCTATCATCTGATTAAGTTGTATCTCATTAACATTGATCACTCCACCAATTATGGTTCCTAAGTTGTTCTTAAATTATTCTAAGCTTTGAATAGACTAGTACCACCTTCTGGCAATGGATCTAGAGGTACCAGATTCGATCCTCGGTGTTTCCATATTTATCTGTGAAGCAGAGGGTTTGGAACAGGGCCAACTCAGCCTCGTGAGAACAAACGCGGAGCTACTTGAATGTAAAAGTAGCGGCTCTAGTCTAGAAAACTGAGCTTAGTGGTCAGAGGGTTTGTTATGCTGACTACACGACACCCTATATCTGAAGCTAGCACTGTCTTCACCAGCAGATGGTGGCTGCTTGGTTGGTATAGTTTGATTGTGGGCTGACACCATAAAGTTTTTTTTTATAGACTAGACGGGAACCATTAATTTGAATTATTTCTGTTATATACACATGTAAGATATTTATATGAAGGAGAATTGGATATTCACAATGAGAAATAAAATTAATCTATTTGGTCACTCGGAATTAAAAACTTGTCATCCAGTTCAGAGTCAGGCACAGTATCTGTGCAGCCATCCCGGTAATAATATTAATTTTATTCTGAAAATTGAAAAATGACACCTGGACACAGGAATCGAACCCGGGTCCAAAGGTCCCAGGTTCGATTCCCGTGTCCAGGTGTCATTTTTCAATTTTCAGAATATGATATCTAGATGGAGTAATTCCCACTAATAGCATAAATAATAGCTTTGGCTATTTAATTATTAATTTTATTCTAAGTGTTCTGCCATAAATGTATAAATACTAATGTATTTCTTTTTATAGGCATTTGACATGTCTGGGTTGCTAGCATCTGAGATCTTCTAACTATAGTAAACTCCTAACCACTTGCATCCTGTGTGCTTATATGTATAACTATTTAAGTTGCCAGCCAGGTTTCAAATCACACATATCCTCAAGATCCTACACTGTAACAGGCCAGCCCTTGGATTTAGCCCTCTACCACATTCTGTCATGGCAAGGCACCATAATGTCATAATGGGTGTATAAAATTAAATTAATTGTAACAATATTTTGTGTTGCAGGTATCGCTGGTCTCTTCACTGTCTTCTCTAGTTTTGTGTTCAGCTCCAGTGTTATAAACTTCCTGCGCAGTGACATCTCTGACCTCAAGTAAGTTGCTAGTGACACTGAAATAATTTGTTACCATACACTCTCTTGTCCTTGGACATGGGCTATTTTTAACGGTAAGATATGTGTCCTTTTTTTTTAAATGCAAAATTGTCTGAGTTTTAACTCCAGCTATTGCCAACAAACAAACAAATTTTTTAAAAATGGAAAAAATAGAGCACTGACTAGATGCTATTTCAAACTATATTTGTCTTGGATTTGGTTAGTTTAAAAAGGTTCTTGTCATCTGCCTGGGGTGACAACAAGGCACCTAACAGGTTTCTTGAGGCTTTACATAGGTGTCACTATAAAACGCTGTTCTCCAATTTTGAGTCGAGTCTATCCTCTTTTTTACAACGGCTAGTAATATTGTGTGAGGTTCTATTAATTTCTTGTTTTTGGTGATTATTTTGATCTAAAGAAGTTATAATGATGATTGGGCTAGTATTTGTATAAGGCATCCATGACAGGCAAGGTGGTATCTGACAGCTAGCAGGTTCTTTATTGCAAACATTAACTGAAAGTTACTAATGTCATCACATTCGGAAATAATTATCATTTGCTTTCTTATACTATATTATCAATAAAAATCTTACCAAACAAAATAATACTTCCCTAAGGATTACTGAATAATTAGTGTTTTCCTAACTTATCGAAAGGACAAAATATATTAATGAAGTTATTATGTTTTTTGGTTTGCAGTTGTGGCAAAAAGAGAGATTACAATATTAATGAAATAACTAGCTAAAAAGTATTATTCACACTTGTATCTTGTTATGACTGGCCACAAAAAAAAAGTTTTTATACTTTAGAAAAACCCATACAAAATAATAGTTTAAAAATCAAACGTTTTTATTTTATAAACAATCTAAGAATATATCCGCTTTAACGGTTTGTATGACGTCATTAACTGCCCTCTTTTCGGCTGATTCGCCATCTTGATTTCAGAAGAACATGCAAAATTTTAAAAGCTCTCATTTGAAAAGCATTTTTTTAAGTAAACCATAACGGCCGCTTCCACAAAAAAGAAACAGTCAAACGGTAATTTTTAAAAGTTCATGTTTCAATAATATAGAAATGTTTAGTCATTTTAAAACAAATTGTTTGTTAATATGAATGTTCTGTCTGCCAAAAGTAACAACAAATCAACATATATGATCTTGTAGATCATATGGTATAGCGAATGGATGTATGCTAAATTTCATAGCTGTCAGATACCCCCTCTCCTACTATGGATGCCCTAAATTAATGCATACATATCGGTTAATAATTTAAACACAATATTTTAGGAGCTTATAAGCAAAAAGGTCTGTTTTATGATCAATTAATTCATTTTTTTATACCTGAACTTTAAGAGAAAATAAACAATTTTTTGCAACATGTCCTCATTTTTTGCTCCCACAAATATGCTAACCGGGTTGAAATATTATACTAATAATAAACAGCAGATATATGACTATGGTTTTATTTTTAACTTTTCAATTTATAATCACAGTAAATTTTATCTGGGGTTGATACTTTTAAAATAATTGTCACTAGGAGCATTCGACACATTTGTTCTTGCATTATTTGTAGAATTAAAATCAAGGAATAAATACACACATGTCATGGTTGTCTCTGGGACAAAAGTAAAATTACAATCAAAATACACAGGTAATTTGTTCATTCGTTTTTATCTTTAAAAAACAGTTGTCATAAATGAGATTTTTATTCTCAGATGAATATTTTAAAGATTTTTCTCTTATCGTTAAGCTGTAACAGTGCTAAAAACTACAAAGTCCTGTTGAGTATATTGGTTATCTTGTTTTTCTTCACTTTTTGATGTATAGAGAACTAGTTAGGGACAATTTTGAATCCAGAATAACTTGATGGAATAAAATGTTTATATATTTACAAGAAAGTACAGGAAAGGTTGATAAAAATATATAAAATTGTTTTTACAATGAAAATAAGAACAAAATTTGCACTTTACATTGCTGCCACTGGACAAAGAGGTAATGTTTACCTCTTCAATAAAATCAATCCTACTGCCCAATCCCCTGACTTTCATTTTATCAGAACTCACAGGAGTGAGTGTGAAACCTGCATCACAACTTCCTTAAAGAGGAAACTAAGAAACACCAAAGGGAATTGGCAGCAATGTAAGCGTGACCTATGTTTTCCTTTCATTGTAAAGCCATAATGTGTTTGTTCATCCCCTTTTTATATTCTATACACCTTTCCTAGACCTTATTCCAAATATAACAAAATAACGCAAAAAGAGGTTTTCCTTGATAGAATAAAATAAACTGCTCGCTGTTTAGTATATTAAATTTACATTACTTCATTTAATATTTATTATATCCGAATAAATAAACTAATTTTATTAAATATTGGACGTAACAAGAGTATTCTCTTCTAATGAGCTAGTTGGTCCTTGATGTATGTTTACTTGAGTGACAGTGCGAAGGTCATACATAACTCCATGGGGTTGGTCGAGATTCAATCGTCCTTCAGACCTAAACTACTATGGTAATTAACTTATAATGATTAATGTATGAAGGATGTTTGGTGTCCTACGTGTGATGGGACAGGCAGCATCACTCTGAAGGACATTAGCATAGCAAACAATACAATTTATTTATTTTCCCATCCCCCCAGCTTGATTCTCTCCTAACCTCACTTTCTAATCGACTATAACTGTTAGCTTTCCGGTAAAAGTGACCACGTCCAAATTTGTCATTTTACCACGTTTATCTCCTTTTATAATACACACTGAGGACTTGGTGAATAAACTTACCCCTGTACATAATTATTGTTTACTTTTATGGCCTGGGCTAGTGTATTATACTTGTATTTAATCAAAATTTAAGTAATGATGGTATATCTATATCTATGACATTTTTGGACTTGATCACATCTACCTATAAGCTTGTGTTTCATACCACCCATCAAGATTGTATCTTTCCTCTCTCTCACTTTCTCTCTCTCTCATCTCGCTCTCTCTCTCTCTCGCTCTCTCTCTCACTCTCTCTCTCTCTCTCTCTCACCCATCATCTTGATCATTTGCAAGGCTGCACTTTTATGTGATGTCAGGTCAGTTCCAACACACTGTTAGGTTATTAAGTTTCCTTGAACTTGATTCGACTTTGTTGTTCCTCAGGAAACCAAATCTTGTAAACTCAAGGATGTTATAATAATCAATTCAAATCAAGCAATTGGTTGATAATTTAAGTAAGTTATGGTGTTATGATGTAGCATTTGATTGGTGAGCCTATCTCACTAGTTGACACTATTTATATTAGTCTGCTCGAGTGTGCTTAGAATCATTCGCGAAGCATACCGTTTCAAGTGTGGAGCTGTGTTATTATATTTCTCTGTTTTTTATAATCTACATTAATTGGTGAATGTATGTATTCTATTAAGAAAGCGCTCCTGATAAAAAAAAAAGGCTAGTTGGAATCTCTAAGAAAAAGGTTTTGGCCCTTTGATTAGCACAGAAATCACAAAATTTTGAACTTTTGTTGAGCTTTACTCAAAACTTTGAGATTTTAGACAACCAAGAAAGTTGACTTTGGCAATTTTTCACTTGGGTATGACATCTAATTTTAATTTAATTTTTAATCCAAGTTGTTGACTTTCGTATTGTATAATCATCATTTAGATAACGGTTTTAACATTTCAAATTGGCATTTAAATTCTTACCAAAATCAATTTATATCACTATTTAATAAAAAGTGAAACAATGTTGTTTAAACTTTGATGATAGTTGCCTTGTGTTGCAGGGATGCGTTGTTCTTCTTCTTGCTACTGATTGACTTGTCGAAAGCAACCTTGCTGGCCCAATTTGCTCTGAGCGCTCGCAGTCACGAAGAGGTGAAACACAACATCGCTAGGGGAATGGCCATACTTGGCCCCACCATTACTTTGGACACCCTTGTGGAAACTTTAGTTATTGGAGTGGGCACCTTATCAGGTAAGTTGTTAATAGCATTATCTGAAATAAACCCAAAAATGGTAAAATAGGTTTGATATAGCTATAAAACTTAGAGAACTATACCTCAGTTTTATCTTCTGTGGTGCTGACTGACAGCTCACAGCTGACTTCTGACAGTCAACAGTTAGGTATGTACCTAAATTTTGACTGTCAGAAGTGACAACTGCTAAAGACATGGTTTTTGCAGATCATATCGTTCGGCGTAGGGATACATAATTTGGTCTGGTAGCTTTTCAAAGCCGTCAGAAGTCAGCTGTGAGCTGTCAGTCAGCACCACAGAAGCTAAAACTGAGGTATAGTTATTGTAATATTCTAGAGACAACTAATTATTAGCTTCTCCAGTCCAATTTTTAGCGAAGTGCCTGACAGATATAAAAATTACTATATAGCTCATCTACAGTGGAAGTGTAAAGAAGTGACAGCTAACAGAAGGTTCTTTATTGCATACATTGGCTGAAAGTTGCTAATGTCAACCTGTTTGGAAATAATTTTTATATGCTTAGTAATACCATATCATCAATAAAAAGTGTTATTAAACAATTATAATAATATTTTCAGCCAATGTTTGTAATAGAAAAGCCTGCTGCTAGTTGTCACCTATCTACACTCCCACTGTAGATGAGCTATATCTACTTTCACATATTCATATGTTAAGTCATGAGATCTGTAGTAGTTACTTTTAATAGATATTATCAATATCCATGAAATAACAACTAATATTATAGTAAAACTTTATCAATGTTGACACAAAAAAAATTGGTATTTTTAGATAAAATTGTATTGTACTTTTAGGTGGTCCTTATGCATTCAAACCAGTACTTTGGGAGAGTATAATATGTTAGATACTCCTATGACTTTAGATAATATAATTCACTAATTCTTTATTTTAAAATGCTAATCTGTAAATTTGGGAGGTTGTGTACCCCTCCATTCCCCTATCCGTGACAGGATACCCCCTAGTCAACATTTAATCAAATGATAAATTATGTTTTAAAATGGAAAATACCTTTTTTCATTATTATTTTTCAATCATTTAATGAATTTGGGCACTTAGTACTTGGGATATGACTAGTAAACTCTACTTGGTAAATTTTCCCTCAAGATCCTCAGAGTAATTAGTTGGTGTCTATCACTCTCTCCTTAGTGCTCTTTGCCAAATCAGAACCTAAAACTCAGATAAAAATTTACAAACTTAGGTAGAAGCTCTGCAGTTGTTAACGATTTCTAAAATAGGCATTTGCAAGCTTCACTAGAATTTACTAAACAGTTATTTACCTGGCTTTTTCATAGTACCTCCTAGTTTTTTTTAATCTTTAGATATTTAGTGCTATTAATAAGTATGTTGAACAAATTAATGCATATTATGGGGTGATATTTTGGGCCTTTTTTAATCCATTATTTCCCTTTGTCACGGCTTCTGTTTTGCTTATTACTAAAGGTTTATTAAAATTTGGAATCGCTTCTTATACTCTACAAGATAACAGTTATTACATTAAGTGGTGAGCTAGAAGGGGTAGGCCGTGGCCATAAAAAGTTTGGTTATCATTGAAATAAATGGTTCTACTTAACATAATTTGTGTATGGCCATTATGGATATAAGATAGGATGTAGTCTACTTAAAGATTATGTTTGTCAATGTAAGAGAATGTAGAGGACGGTCCTTATATTTTTATATGATCATTGTTCACAAACGTATGTGATGTTTTTGATATTTGTTTCCTATCTGCTCCTTTATTTTTCCACATTGATTTAGCCCTTGGCTCTTTGGCCTTTAGGCCTGACAGAGATACTTAAGTGACCATAAAACAAATATATTTGATGTTGTGTTGACAGGTGTTCGTCGTCTGGAAGTGCTGTGCTGTTTCGCTTGTATGTCCGTCATAGTAAACTATATTGTGTTTATGAGCTTCTACCCAGCCTGTCTCTCCTTGATATTAGAGGTATGTGCTAGAATTAAACTTGCAACATGTTGCCGGTAGCTGCATTTTCTGGCATCTGGGGTTGAATCTTAAACAAAAAGGTTAGGTGACCATTGGGACGCTTGACTTAGCTGGGTGATTGAGTTCAATACCTGGCCAGATAAATCAAAAATAAGTCTTTTCGCCAAAACTCGGGGATTGTAAAAACTAAGTTACTATTACTCTGCACACTAGCCCAAAATAAAATGGGTGCTGCTTTCCATTTTAATTAGAGAGTTTCATTCATGCAGATTATGTTTTGTCTTTTTTTAGCTTTCACAAGAAATTAATAAGCTATGCGCAATAGTATCTAAGGTATTTATTAGAAAATAATTACAAATTAAATAAAGAGCCTAGTTTGTGGTTATTTGGAGCATCATTAAAATGCTACGCTTCAGACCATGTCCAACTACTTTTGAGAGCTTTTGGTTTAGGTTCAAAAATTTACAATCTCTTGCTACAAAAGCTAGTAAGTGATTCAAAGCTCACTTAGTGTGGGGTCGAGTTCACAGAAAGGTCCTGTACCTGAGATAAAACATAAATAATAAATATATACCATAGAATTTAAACATAACATAAACACCAATTTTTTGACAATCGTGTTACTCTTCAAATGTAATCTTTGCTTTCTTCAGATTATAATTTAATCATACTTAAAAATGAATTACTGAAGGTAGGGGAAGCAAGCTAGTGAAGCCAAAAATTTTGTAAAAAATTTAGGAATGTAATAACATCCTACTCACTAGAGTCGAACAATCTCTTGCTATATGCATAATGAGCGGTTCAGGTCAAATGGCTTTTGTCCATATGTTGACTTTACAAGTGTTGTAAAAGCAAGAAAGCAAATTTTGTTGTCAAGGCAAATTGAAAATTTATATTTTTACTTTTGAGATATGATTTTTTTTTTATCTCCCAAAGTGTGTCGATTGGATTCTATTGTAAATATGTTTTGTTATTGATTTTTTGGTCATTGTTCCAGTTGTCGCGGTGCGGCGAGGGAGGCAGACCTGCCTGGCATGATAAGTCCTTGTTGATGCGAGCTCTCCACGAGGAGGACCAGAAACCTAATCCAGTGGTGCAGAGAGTCAAGGTCATAATGTCTGCGGGATTAACCTTGGTCCATGTGCACAGGTCAGTTGATAAATAGAGTTGAGTCGAATCCACTTATATCCAAATGAAAATCTTCATTTTACTTTCGAGTATTGAATTCAAATCTGAATCAAGGAAAAAATTGTGAACCATAGAGGAAATAGAAATAGTAAATAAATGTTAAAGAAATTATTATAAACCATTAAGTATACCATGCCTACAATTGGTTAAGTGTTAAATTAACGGTCCATGGTCTAGCAGTTGAGTTTTTTTAATAACTATGTTGGCTCTGAACCATCATAGGCAATATTACAGCTTTAAAACAAATTTCAATTGAAAAATTGTTTTTTTTCCCCCTAAGGATTTGAGTCTAGACTCTGATATTTCCTCAAATTCTTGAATCTCAAATATCCTTAAGGAATTGAGGGTCTTATCTCTACAAAAAATAATAATACATATTTAATGTAAATTTTGTTTCGGTTTGTTTTTATATTTTTCCAAACCTAAGACACTTTATCATTTTCAAGTGCAGTTTTTGGTATTGTGTAAAAATATCTTGAAGTAGAAGCTTTTCATAGTACCACTAAAATAAATTCTGTATGACATTCCAAGAAAACAAAAAAGTGCAATCACTATTGATAAAATAGATTTGTCTATATAATACCTCAAATATAAAATACATAGACATGTCAACTTTTCTATTTTGCTTTTTTGTCCTTTAATTATGATGCAAATCTTATTAAAACATGTTTAGTTCAACATGAAATATTCCTGTTTGTAAAGATATCTAAAATTTGGATAGAATAGCTTATGCTTTTGGTAAATACTTCTTTCACACTTGTTAATTACTATCATTATTATTTGATGCATTTTAAAAATGAATGTACAATTTGTTTCATAAATTTTATCGTAATACTCCATTTGGATTAAATGTCTTGTTTCATTATTAAGTTTTTAGTTAAAGTAAAGTACTAAAGTGTTTCTGGTCAAGTAATGTCTATTTTTGATCTCAAATTATTTGTCCTTAAGTTATATAATGGAAACTTTTTGACCTTGGCTGCGTTCATTCCCATTGTGTATAAGTATGACGTGAATGCATATATTTAAGTTAAACTATTGTGTTGCTGACACCACCAATGTTCTAAGTTCAAGTAATAAGTTATTTCTGAATTCTATATCTACCTTTACATTATGTCTTTGTTCAACAATGCTCGCTAACGCTAGTTAGTGTTTTTAATATACCAATAAAGATTTCAGATAGCTGTTTATTTTTAAAACTTTACAAAAGACACTATACAATTAATATAGTCTCTGATTTGATTGAAAAGTAACACTCATAATTTAATTAACTATTATTATTCAAATGTTGACCTCGGTGGTCTTAGGGTAAGTAAAGTGCTCGCCTCAAGACTCGTTGTTCATGCATTTAAATCCATCTGCGGTTGACATATTTTTCTTAAGTAAAATAAAAATCCATACCAAAACTTCTTTTGGAGGGGAAGTAAAGCTGTCAGTCCCATGTTGATTGCGGCATGTAAAAGAACCCTGGGAGGTATGTGTGATAATACCTTTCCTGGCAAAATTGGTGGGCCCTTTTGCTCTCGCTCATAGAAATTCTCATGTGCTGAAATAATCACTTGATTCAGAAAGTGCATGTTAAATACCTCAAACAAATAAAAATATATTACTCAAGCTGAACAATATTCAGATTATAATCACCGTAGAAGTTGATGGCTATAAAAGTTAGATCTGCAGTAGTTGCGCAAGTGAAGAAATCAGTTTCCATGGTTAAACAATTTTTTCATTTAAAATGAGAATGTCAAACTCGATTCTTTGATAGCCTGGATTCATATTGATATTGAAGGAATTGAAAATATAACTAATTATCATTATTTTCAAACCCTCGATTCTTAACTTTCAAATTCCAATGTATGAAAATTCTGGCATTTAAACTAAACACCAAAATTCAGAATTCGGTAAGGTTAAATTTTGCCGATTATCAGTTATTTTGCTGTTTCATTTTGTGCCGCCAAATTGTAAATGCATTCAATAAATATAAGTGTTGTACAGTGTGTGTACTTTATACCCATTGTCACATATACAACAGAAACATGGACAATAACTAAGAGAGACTAGGAAAGTGGAGACTATGGAAATAAAGTTTATGAGTAGCATGTTAACTGTCACAAGGAGAAACTAGATTAGAAAGATTTCCAGGAATGAGTGGGGGTACAGGGAGTACATGAGATAGTAGAAGAAGCAAGACTTTGATGGTATGGGCCTGTAATGAGGATGTAGAAGTAGAGAATGCCAAAGAAAATTAAGGAAATGAAGTATGTTAAAAAAAGACCACATAGGAGGCTAAAAAAAGAGATATCAAAGTATTCAAGTGAGAGGAGAAGAATGGAAGCAATTAAAGGAGGAAGAGTGGTGGAAGGATAGCCGCTAGACTGCAGTGATTGCCAACCAGGGTTCTGCAAGCCCGTGTCCGGGGTTCCGCGAGAATTTGCAAAAGTTTGCGAAAAAATAGTACAACTTGCCACCATTTTTTGTAAATTAATAAACAAATTTAAATATTAAGGTTTCAACGTGACATATAAATAAAACAAAGAAGCATTTTGAAAGTTTAGCTTGATTAGATATTTACTTGATAGTTATTATTTAAGAAACGAGAGAAATTTAGGGTGCATTTTCTTAAAGACGACTGACGTGTGGCCCACACTGCTATATTTGTTTTCTTACTCGCGTCAATCGTATGTGATCATGTCTCTGTGATATTAGCAGCTCCAAATTTTATTCAGTGTAAACAATAAAAGTTCTTTTTCTAACTTTCTTGAGGACAAATCGTGGCTCCTGAAATTAGCATACCTGGCAGATATTTATGAACACCAACAGGCATGGTCCCAAGGAAAGTATTTTGACGTCTACAAACAAATCTGCACCATTCAAAAATAAATTTGGTATTTGGAAAAAACATCTTTATAAGGGTAATTTTGAAATGTTACCCCTATTTTCTCATCTTCACAGCATTACAACTGACAACCACCATGATGCCATTATGCCCCTGATTTTTGGTCATGTGGAATCTCTGGCTGAAAATATTGCCAAGTACTTCCCTTCTTTGTCATTGGAAGAGAATGATTGGGTCAGGAACCCTTTCACATATCCTCCAAGCAAATTAGAAAATTTACTCAGCCTGTAGGAAGAAGAACAATTGACTGAACTGAAGTTTGATCACACACTAAAAATTAGATTTAATGAACTGTCATTAGATATATTTTGGATATCAGTGAAAACAGAGTTAACTGCCATCTTCCAGAAAGCTATAAATATATTGCTACAATTCTCAACATCATACTTGTATGAGCAAACATTTTCGTGTTTAGTGAATATAAAAATCAAACAGAGGAATAGACTGTTGTCTGTGGAAGAAGAACTTTGTGTGTGCTTATCAAAGATGCGACCGCGATAGGATGCATGGAAAAAGGATTGACTAGGAATCAAGAATAAAAAATAAAAAGTCGGCATTTCCGAATCAAATTTGAGTTAAACCAGGGTGGTTATATTTCTTATTTGAAAAGTATTTTTTTTTATCTTTACTTATACTCAGTTAAAAAAAAGTTTAATTCTAACATTTTAAAATAAAAAAGTGTTTTATTATTTATCATATTTCAGAAAATGTATTTATTCCTAACTTTTTATAGTTTATATAAAAAACTGTTCATTCTTTGTTTTAACTCACACATTGATTTAATTGCTTTCAACACTTCAAAATCACAAATAAAAAATAATTGCTGCAAGAAGAATCTTTTTCTTAGATAGAAAAAACACTCGGTCCTGATTATGGGATGAAAACGGTTTTATTTGCTAGTTTAGTAATGATAAAATACTTTTGATAGCTGTGTTGTATCATTGTACCACTAAAGCACCATCGAGCTATTTTAAATAGTTCCTTAAACATTTATTTATAATAAAATAAAAAAAAATAATTTTGCAGAATTGTTTGGTTATAGTTGGGTCAAATCCACTATTTTACAAATCTGAATCTCCAAAATACCTTTGAATCCCAAATCTTGAATCCAAATCCGAATATTGGAAAAATTATGAACATAAGAGGAAATATAAATATAAAAGAATAATAGAAAATACAAATAACTAAATGTTAACACTCTTCCTTATAATCCATTCATTAAAACATTCATACATTCAGTTAAGTGTTGTATTACTGCTCTGGGGCCTGGTTATTAAGTTGATCCCATAATTATAATTGATTGATTTTTTTTCAAGAGTCAGTTATTACCTATTTGTCCAGTGGCAACAATGTAAAGTGTGAACTGTGTCTCATCTGAATCTCAAATTCGAATCCTTGAATCTTTAAAAAAGTTGTTTTAAGGGTTAGTGCTATTGACAAATGCAATTTTATCTGTCTCATTTTTTAGTAAACTGTTTATATTACTACAATTTTTTACTTTTTTTTGTGATTTTTTTTATTTCACACAACTCTATAAAAATTCCTTGGAAGTCCAAGTTCTTCAAAGTTGTATTCAAGATAGTTTTTTGGGAATTTTACGAATCTCTAATACCATAGGGGCCCTCGTCCCATCTTTAATTTTAATATTACACTACTTTGCGTTGTTACTTTAAAAAATATGTTTCAGATAAATTTTTCGCTTTTATTAAATGTAAAAATAAAGCTCATCGATTGAAGCATACTCTTAACGCCATGGTTTGTCACAAAGATGAATGAATATTTTTTGTCCTATTGTATGTGTATTTTGAGTGGCATTGTTATGTGGTGGTGTGGAAGGCATGACCTCTTGGGTGTATCTGAAGGATCTTTGAGACATTCGGAGGGACTGGTCTTAATGAAGTGTTTTCAGTATGGACTTGTTTGACCATGTGAAACGTTGGATATTTGTTGGCGGGTGGTGTGTATGATATAGCAATGCACCCATATTTGTAGTTTCCATTTATATCTAAAATTTGTCAATATTTGTGTGAAACACTTTGTGCAAACTTTCTAGTACCTGTAAACAAATACATATATTTCTGTAATACATATTTGGAAGAAGGTTTAGGAAAGGTGGATAAAAAACATAAAAAATATATATTACATACTACCTCAAATAGCTAAAAGAGGTTTTCCTTAAATAGATAACTATTATATATACATATTTCTGTGTTAGTTCTCAGAGCTTAATTCACAGTGTAAACTAGTGAAGCAAAATCATGTTGATTGATTTTAAAATTACTCGTACTTTAAAAGAGGGAAGAATTATTATTACTTTTTTTACAATCATTGGTATATTTCATTTGAAAATAGGTGTGTTGCTAAAGATTTGTTCATTTTTCTCCTAAAAACAAAACACACAGTAAACATTTTACCCACACCAGTGATCTCAAGGTCTAAAGCGTCACACTCTGAATAATCTGGACTGCCAGGTATGAGAAGACAGGGGTTTGAATCTTGATAGTATCAATTCATTTCAAGAATATCTAATATATTTGATTTGGCTTCAGTTTGAAAATGTGATTTTTGCACTCTCTATTAGGTTCAAATAACTTATGCCAGTGCTTATAGTATTGTGTGCCAAGCTTCTAAACTTCGACTTTGCTTCGAAAAAAGTTCCGGCTTTGACATTTCTTCATTTAAAATATTGACAGCCAAAATACCAAATTTGTGGTTAATTATTGCCATTCTTAGCGGTTGTATACCTTAAAAATCAATATTCTCATAGAAAAAATCAAAAGAAATTAAATTGTAAGCTGAGATAATATCTTTATTTATCAAAATAAAACAAAATTTTACAAACATTTGTGTAATAAAACATTTTCCAAGTAATTTTAGTGTATAAAGTAATATAAATAACCACAATATATTGTATTTTCAAGCATCAAACAACTAACAAAAAATATGCAAACCTCAATTTGCCTTTGAGAATATTTAATATATTCAATTAGATTAGAAAAAATTGACTTAACAGCTTATAGTTAGTTGATCAATACAGTTCTTATTCTAAATACTCACATCATTATCAACTGTTTACAGCCTATGACTGGGTCACTCCATCTTCCTCTATCCTTCCACCATTCTTCCTCCTTTAATTTATTCCATTTTTCTCCTCACACTTGAACACTTTCTATTATCTGCTCCTCCCACCCATCTCTTTCTTGACCTCCCTTGTGGTCTTTTCCCTAAAGACTTCATTTCCAAGATTTTCTTTGGCATCCTCTTTTTTTTCCATCCTCATTACATGCCCGCACCATCTCAGTCTTGCTTCCTCTACTATCTCATGTACTCCCCTACTCTTTCTCTGATAACTTCATTCCTAATCTTATTTCTCTTTATGACAACTGACATGCTCCTCACAAACTTCATTCCCATGGCCTCCACTTTCCTAGTCTCTCTCTCTCACACATTCACTGTCCATGTTTCTGCTGCATAGTTATGTGACAATAGGTACAAAGTCTGCCCTGTACAAATCTACCTTACACTTCAAGGGCACTTTTCTTCTCCATAGCAGGTATCTTACACACATATAGAACAACTCTCCCTGCTGCCCTCTTCTCATTACATCCTCTCTACTTACACCAATGATTGATTTTCTTCAAGAGTCAACCATGACTCTGTCCAGTGGCAACAATGTAAAGTGTGAACTGTATTATTCTCTTCATCTTAAAAGCCATTTTATGTTCGTTCCCTTGTGTTTACATCCTTCTTTCTTGTGACTTCTTCCATAAAACATTCCACAAATGTGAAAAGAGGTTTTTCTTAAAGAGTCATTCTAAAACTAATATTCCCAATAAAATGTGTTTGTTTATTTTGTATGATTTTACTTTAATTAAGTCCAAGGCATTATCTATAGTTAAATTATCACATTGCTCTACTGCATCATCGTTGATGCACCATAAAACAGTTTTTTTTAAAATAATAATGTCCTTTCTTTTATCTTTTATAGTTTTGTGACTTTAATAGAGAGGATTATAAACATCAGTGGCATATTCTCCTACGCCACATACCCATAATTATATGGACTAGTTTTAAAAAAAATTCAATATTGTCTGTGCTAACTGTGTAAATACTAATGTTTAAATTGTCAATAAATATACATGTAATGATATATTAATTTTAAAACTAATATTGTTGGTTCATATTCCAAGAATACTGTGTTTTAAGTAATTCTTCTTCAAAAAGGCTCTATTTAACACAATAGGAAACCTAGGGTCTGCTGCTTGAAAACCGCAAGGCAAGCTAGGGAGGCTTTAATGACTTTGCCCAATGTCTAGGGGGTTGCAACACATTCCCTTTCCGCTCACCCACAAATCATAGTCAATGAGTTCGGGCTTTTACACCCCAAGTCATGCTGTTCATGTATAGCAAGCTAAGCATTGTGCCAACTATTGAAAAAAGATTAAAGTTCACAATGTTTATTTATTAAGCTAATTTAGTATAGTTTAAGTAAAATTACATAAAATTTACATAAAATTAATTGTAAAATAATAGTATGCGTAACAAGCTTTAAATTGTACACTAATTAAATACACTGAGTTATGTTTAGGCATTCTAGTCACATGTATTATCATGTATTTGGCAAACACATTTAACCACTCTTTCATATTTAGGCATTTCAGCACTGGTAGAATGTGGAAAGGGGGGAGTGGGTGATGAAGCTACTTTAATCCTAGTTGATGGCAATTCTGTTTTTTTTAGTAGAAAGGATTCGTGGAGTTTTAATAGTGTTCTTTTAGTTTTTGTTTTACGTTATCTACTTATTGGTCATTGTGATTTTATATAATAAACTATACATCAAAGAATCCCAAAAGTCAGGAGTGTAATTTCACAATTTAAAGATGATTTTGAAGGAAGAGGTAAAATAAATATATTTTTATAAAATTTACTTAATCAGTGGCGCACCCAGCCATATATTTTGGGGGAGGCATTCAATCAAAGCTGTAGCAAGAATGGAATTTTGACGGAGAGAGCGGGTTGCACACTGCACAGCCCCCTAACACCCGAAGCCGAGAATATTTATGAATAATAAAGGTTTTGGAAATTATTGGAAGTAGTTTTATAGTAATTAAGAGATTTAAATAATGCAAATTGTATCGAAGCTAGTTTTTTTTTTAAATTGTGAATTTTGTGTGTAGCGGTAAACCTTTTGAATATTAGGCTTAAATCAGAAATCTGGTCTTAAAATGTAGCCTATTCATTCGAACCATCTTCAATGCTAAATATTTTAGTTATACTTCATATTATTTAAATTTCTATTAAAATTATATGTGGTGTTGGGGAGGGGGGTAAATACCCTGTTTGCCCCTCTCCCCCTTGGGTGCACCACTGCTTACAACAAAAATATGTGTACATATCTTAGCAATAAACCAATGAGGTAGCGATAGAGTATTAATAGTCTGAGATAATCTCCCTTATGTTAGTCAGAGTTTACGCATCTAAAATAATAGCTTCTGGAGCATAAATTATCAAGTTGGGAGACTCGTTTGTTCCCAAGCAGCATTGTGTTAGATGAGTTAGGCTTTAAGAAATAGTTGTAATTACAACGTGAGTTGGACAATCCACCTGATTCCCTCTCACCAAGATCTGATGGATGCTTGGTACCACTTCATTTTACTCTTATTATGATTTTTTGCTTTGAGTATTGCTTTTGAGTAGTGCTTTTAATTACACTAGGCTAATTGAATAGAATCTGTCTCTCTTATGCATTCAGAAATGTGCCCATACCACTCTTAGCCCTGACATTAATATTTACTTAAATTTCTAACCATGTAGATATCATTACATTTTGAGGACCACCTTTGTGGTCTAGTGGTCAGAGGTTCTGGTTATGGACCCAGAGATCCTGGGTTTGATTCCCGGCACTTACAGATTTTCTCATAAGTCCTTCCAGATTATCTGGGAAGCAGAAACACTTTTATATAGGCACACATCTTCAAATATTTCCCTTGAAATAATCCCTTGACATTCTTGAACAACGGTGATTGAGGGTTCTCAGCCCCCAAATCTCCTCTGCCACTTTTAGAGTACAGGATACCTATTAATTTTCTCAGAATACGCCACTGATAACCATGCATTAATAATTATTGCCCTATAATAATTCATTGGTGCCATCATTGTTACACTTTTATAATAAATAAATATACATCATATATATATATTAAAATTCAGTTAAGGACTTGAAAAATCCACTAAACCTTCAGTTTTATTCATATTGCCAAACTCACCATTTGACAGAAATTTTAGCTAATTTTTTATGGTGTTTTTATATTAAAACTGGTGATTTTTTTAAAATGTAACTTTAGTAATATAGTTATTTTGGAAATAAAATAATGAATAATATGTGTTTGAAGCCGATGGTCATTTGCAAATGAGGGGGAGGAGACACTGGAACCCCTGGTGCCTGGAGTTCATACTATGACGTCCAATCACACTGAGGATGCTGTTATTCATGGGTATATTATGAGGTACGTTAAATAATTGTGAAATGTTCAGATTTATTAAAGTTATAGCTACGCTCCTTTTTTCATTATTACACCATTTTAATTCAAAATAATACTCTAAAAGTATATTATAACTCATGTTTTAAGATCTTAATGGTTAGTAAATAAGTTCACTTTCTTCATCTTGTTCCCTTATTTTAAAATAGTTTTGAGTCGCTGATAGCCAGAACTGGCACATGAGTGTACTTAAATACTGTAATCCAGTGTTTTACAATAGAGTTCAGGGTGGTTCACCACACTCTTTAGATTTATTTAGCTCACCACTAATGCTTTTTTTTAAATTTGTTATAACTGCTTTTATTGCAGCGGTCAGTATTCTACAGCCCGTGAACTGATATTATCTGGCCTGCAAAAAATAAATAAATTAGTAAACAAATAATTGTATTTATAAAAATAGACCAATAACTATATTAGAAATATAAAGTTGAAATGTTTTTCTCAACTCTTTATTTCTCAACTGGCTCACCAATTATTATTTTTAAGCCCATTACTCGCAATATACAAAAGGTTGCATAGTTGAATACTTTGTTTTACTTTTCTGGATGCTTGAATTGTTAAATTAATTACTAGGCAAGAGCTAGACATTTATGTCATTTTATTGCTATATAAGGGTCACTATTAACTGAGCATCTTAGACATGCTTAAGATGTAACAAGACGTTGCTGTTTTCTCAACATATTATTATGTTAAATTTATACAACATAATTTTTCTTTTTTTCATCCAAAACATTTTTGTCGTGATTTTTGTATAGTTTTATTTGGTTAAAAATGCTAATTATTCTTGTTTATTGCACTGTCTTGTAATAAAGACTGCAGAAAACCACACCATAACGCAACCCTATATTTATTAGTTAAAATATATATCTGAGCTATCCTTAGATTGAGAGACATAATCAAGTGATATTTGTCAACTTGCAGGTGGCTAACGTTGAGTGCTGACCATATTGTAATCCTCATTTTACTGCTGGCCCTCACTGTGAAGTTCATTTTCTTTGAAGACTGTGAGGAACGTTCGGCAGAACATCTTCTAATGAACTATAACAAAAACATACACCAGATGTTTTCAGTGAAAGATATATCAGGTAAGACATGTTTTATTTACTAAGGAATTTATACGTAATCATTACTAACTTTTCCCAAAAAGGTTTCTTATAAATTCATTTATTATATAATATGTAATTTTCACCCCCCCCCCTCACCCCTTCCCCACTTTCTCCCTCTTGAGCCCAGCCGCTTCCATAGCTCACAAATATTCGAAGCAAAGTCAAAATTTTCAAAGCTTTGCACACTCTTACTGTTCTTTGTTAACTTATTTCAAATATAGCATTTGAGTCATATATGGGAAGGTGGGTGGGGGAAGGGGGTGAGAAGTTCTGCACAGTAAAAAATAGTTGGGTTGGAAATATTTTGTTTATTCTGTTCGGCCCATGAATGAAATCTTTAAACTATGTCAAAGTTTATGAATTAAAGCGAGTATTCTGCTTTTGTTGTGACTAAGCTGTGTCCCTATTCAGGTCATTCTCCCCTGCTGGAAGACAGTGAGGGGTGGATAGAAGTGGGTCCTAGAGAGGACATACGTCCAGTGGAACACAAGGAGGTGCAGACTGACTTGGTGGACATCTCTGACACCCAATCCTCTTCCCCAGTTGGCATAACATCGCGCTTGTGTCCGGCAGAAACAAGGAGTGTCGAGGAGTGTCTCGCCATCTATAAATCTGAGGTCATTATTTGCCACAGTGAATTTTAGAAACATTTTTCACTTGTAGGGTTCAACTGTTCTAGAAAATAAAATTCAAAAAATAACAACAATTGATAATATGTTTGTGTTAATACATTTTATATAAACCTTTGACTGGTACTTATAGCTTATAATATTTGCAAGCCTAAACTAAAATGGCTCTACTCAAGGTAAGCACCTGTAAAAACAATAACAAATTTAAAAAAAATCACACATGCACCCAATTTACCCTGAAAGTAAGGCCAAAGTTTAATCCTTTAAGGTAAAACTGCTATTTTATAGCAAAACGATGCCAAATAAGTGTGTTACTTTTACGAATAGACAAAGAGTAGATCTATTTTACTTATTATAACCTATATTTTACATATTTGAAAAATGTGTCCAAACAGGGATTTGAATCCTCGACCTTAGACATTTGAGCTATCAGAAGGTTTGTTCATGTCTGAGCAATATTCAACATACTCTACCTAGTTACCAATAGAACATTTACTGAACATTTGTCAAAATAAAATAGTTTTGTATAATCTTCATATAGAAAGAGTTTGATGTTGTATGTGTTTATTATTCCTGAATTGTTGTGAAATAGTCATAATTTTCTCCCCAGGCTGGAGCAGAAGCATTGACTGATGATGAAGCTGTGCAACTTGTTAAATGTGGTCACATTCCTACATATCAACTGGAGAAGGCAATGGCTAATCCCGAAAGAGGTGTACACCTTCGGCGGAAAATTGTTGGCAATGCCGGGAATTTTGTAAATGCACTCGCAGACTTGCCATATCAGAATTATGACTATTCCAAGGTTGGTCAACTCAAACTTGTCCTATTTTTTATTTGTACATTGTTATTACTGGCTATTGGTGAATATCACATCAAATAAAAAGAGGTGAATTTTAAAGAATTGTGCCACCATCATTCACTTGGAAAAAAAAGTCACACTGTGGAAAAACATCTCCTTTGCAATTGGTATGATTCAAACCGTGGCCTCACTGCTCATACTAAGTGTTGTATAATTTTGGATTTGATTGTCTTTCAAGTCCATTGATATGCCTGGTAAAGCTGAGTCAGTTTTTTTATCTTTAACTTTTTGTTAGATTGTGTGAAATTTTTTTTATTTACAACCATGCTAAGAAGAATTTGATACCATTTTAAGGTCGCCAAGAAGAAGTTTAAAATATCCGCCATAAAAACACTAAAATACTCATCATCCTGTGTATGTTTTTACATTTATTTTCCCTTTCTTACTCCAATTATTGTTGTTTGGCACTGGAAACAGATTTAAAAACTATCTACTAACCATATCAAGCCTCACAAATTTTTTTTTTACTATTTTATTATTGATTTATTTCAGGTGATGGGAGCATGTTGTGAGAATGTGATTGGCTATATGCCAGTGCCTGTAGGTCTTGCTGGACCACTGCTTTTGGATGGTCGTCTTGTGTATGTCCCGATGGCCACAACAGAAGGTTGTCTTGTAGCAAGTACCAACAGGGGCAGTCGAGCCTTGATGAAGTGTGGGGTAACAAGCCGTATTGTGGCTGATGGGATGACAAGAGGACCTGTGGTTCGTTTCACTTCTATCGCCAGAGCCAGTGAAGTGATGGAATGGATGCAATCTGATGAAAACTTTGAAAGCATGAAAAGGAGTTTTGATTCAACAAGTGGTTATGCTCGGCTCACCAAAATTCAAATTCGTATTGCGGGTAGGCATTTGTTTGTCCGTTTTGTTGCCAAGACAGGAGATGCCATGGGCATGAATATGTTATCAAAGGGAACAGAAAAATCACTCAAGTTTGTCCAAGAAAATTTCCCAGACATGGAAATTCTCAGCCTGAGTGGAAACTTTTGCACTGACAAGAAACCGGCAGCGGTGAACTGGATTGAAGGTCGGGGTAAATCAGTCGTGTGTGAGGCTATTGTACCTTCCCATGTGGTGAAAACTGTCCTTAAAACATCTGTTCATGGCCTGGTGGATGTCAACATCGCTAAGAATTTGATTGGCTCCGCTATTGCGGGAAGCATCGGAGGCTTCAACGCTCACGCAGCAAATGTTGTCACCGCCATATTCATTGCAACAGGGCAGGATCCAGCACAAAATGTGTCTAGCAGTAACTGTATGACCCTGATGGAGCCTTGGGGAGAGACAGGTGAAGACCTGTACATATCGGTAACCATGCCTTCCATAGAGATTGGCACAATTGGTGGTGGCACGGTGCTTCCTCCACAGGGTGCTTGTCTTGAAATGTTAGGAGTTAAAGGTCAGTCTAATTTCCATAAACCTCTATGGCTACTTTGATTATTTCAATAATTAAATAAATCCAGTTTAATTGGTATCAAATCAAGCTCATTTTGTTATGGCATGGAAATAGTGTTTCTTTAGTGCAAGAAATAATATGTATGAAAAAAGTGCATTGAGCAAAAACATTTAGTAATAAATAAAATGATATAATATTAGGAAAATGTGGCAATGTTTTTACTTTTATTTGTGCTCTACCTTTTTACTAATATTCAATCATTTTATTTAGTGCAAGAAATAAATTATCACTTTCAAATGCCCTTTTGTAGAGTGAATTTCTGCAGCCCACTTTGTTTTTCACAAGTTGTTCTCTGTGTCAGGACCCAACATAGAGTATCCAGGCGAGAACGCCAACACGCTGGCAAGGATTGTGTGTGCCACTGTGTTGGCAGGTGAACTTTCCCTCATGTCAGCACTTACTGCCGGCCATCTTGTCAAGAGCCATCTCCGACACAACAGGTGAGAGACCTATAGCAGTTGTTACAACTTTTGTGTCAAGATTATGTTTTAATTATATGTAGAATTACAACTAATCACAGATAAAACATTGGGACTTTTTAAATAATAATAAAATTGGTTGTTAAATCATAGAATAGGGGAGTCACAAATAGGATTTGGTTTGACCCAGTTGTTTAGAATGTTTTATGGCCACATTATTTGAACCTGGGACCTTTGACTTAAAGCTTGGATTCAAATCCTGGCCAGAAACTTGCTGGATGGTTATTATCATAAGTAATTTTCCATGCATGGGTACATTTAATCAGACTTAACTTCCCTCTTCCCTTATACTTGATAAGCGACAGTTAAATGTGAATAATTCATTTCTAAAGAAAAATAATTATCAAAGTGTCATTAAGAGCCCATCTCAGGGCCGCTTACTTGGGAAGATGCAAGATTATGTACGCACAAACCAAATAATATATTCGAGTGAGGTTTTCTTTATTGTTTATTTGAGAACATTGAATTTTAGTTTGATTCATTATGTCTAAAAATCAGGTGGCCCAATGGCTAAATAAATTTATAATAATGGAAATTGATAAAAATAAACTAATAAGTGTAAATTTAATGAAGAAAGCCCATCTAAAGAAAGAGGGGAAATGTGGGAAGCATATATAACATTATTTTGTCCATTGGATTCTTCCCACATTTTCCCTCTTTTAATAGGTGGTAAATTTACACTTAAGTTTTTTTTTCTTCATTTTTATCAATTTTCAATACTATAAAAGTTTGGTTCAATAGTTTTTTCATATTAAATAATTATTTTTTTAAAATTCAGAGAAATAGTTTCACTGGTCTCAATTCTACTGTTTTTTCAAGTAGAAAACATAAAACTGCATCATGATGTAACACCTGGTTAGAGCTGTATTACCCGAGTTAGGTGTCATTTAATGTTTTTTTT